>JAPYZH010000633.1:0-27734 GCA_030523085.1 Meteorus colon | reverse complement strand
AGCAAAGAGGCATACAGAGGGTCGTTCACTCTTCATGGGTGAATGCATGCGCTGAATAAAACTTATAATACACCGTGCAAAGGTGAAGTTTCATTACAAGTTGTTGATTGAAATTCAATTGATTCAAGTCTTTAGAAAAATTCAGTTTAGTTATATCTCTATCCATTGCGAAAAAAATTTAAATTATTCACATGAATACAAACATTTTTGATATAAATAATATTTTTGTGTTTCATACCAAAGATATAATTGAATATTCTATTTTTTTCAACACAATTGGCTTTTAAGTCTAATAAATATATTTTCATAAATCAATAGAAGATGAATTTTCGAAACTTTTATAATCAGGAAAATGATGTAGTTTATGATAAAAGTTAGAAGTAATAATGAAAGTGAAAAATCGTAGAAGTATCGATTCACGAGATTCTTATGGGTACTTTGTCAATTACGATACTCAAATATAAAACCTATAATTTCATATAAGTGACATTTTGAGCGAGATATAAAAAAGTTATTGAAATCGATCCAATAATCCCTGAAATTACCCTGAGCAGACATGCAAATTGGAAGACGGACTTTCCCTCGTATACATCCACAGTACTTACACGTTCAAGAACTTATACAGCTTATGTGTGTAAAAGTTTATTGGTTCTGAAACGAGTGTTGTTCATATAGTGACATCGATGAGTTGAGCACGGCTTCATAACATCGACCAGCAATATCCTTTGGAATACTACGAACAAAAATAATAACAAAAATATTAATAATACTGATCGATAGTAGAAAAAGCAGTGAATATTCATCAGTGATGGAATAGCACAGGGGAAAAAGTAATAAATTTTATATGTTCGAACGCAGCTTTTAAAACTTCTCGATTGTTTTAACCTCATAATGCTTTTTTCTCCATTTTAATACCCGACTAAATCATAATAGTTCGTTTGTTCTGCCGATGAAAAGAGAAAAACAAATATGGAATTCCGATACATCGTAAATGGATGAAATTTTTTCTGAGATGAGACATGAGTGTGAAATTTTGTATAAACATTTTATTAAATATTTTGTTTCTCCCATCGTCAACAAAAGAGTACAATGTGTTGAAAATATTAATATTGCCTCGGTGGGTGAGCGAGGAAAAAAAAAAAAGAAAAGAGGTTTTATCTTTTTGCCCAAGGTGTGATGTAAATGAGAGAAGACGTGTTCGTGCTTGAATGCATCGTCTCTGGGAGGACATGAGAATGCTACTTGAAATCTCGTAAAATGTTTCTGCCAAGGATCACGTCTTTTATATTTTACAATGGGGGGAACACTCGCTTTCTCTATATTTCTCGTAAAAAAAATTTCATCATCAGCCCCTTCATTCATTCTTTTTATTATTTTCTCTTCCTCTTATATATTTTTTTACATTCTTTCCATTGTAATATTCACCCATTTATCACGCTTTCCTCGTCGTTCTCTTTTAGATTAGCTCCAACTCCCCACTTTTAATTATTCTTTCAGTTTCCATTACTCAGCTTGAATCATGACAGTACTATCAATTGAAAAAATTCCACGATAGAAATATTTACCATACCTATTTCCATATCTTCACACGTGCATGGTAGTAATAAATCTGTAAAGCGTCTCATTAAGATGAAGGAGGGCTCCAATGAAGGTGTTCACTATGTGTAGGGAATGCAAAGCGGCTGAGGTCCGACGTGTCCATTCTCAACATGTCAGATATTGATGTTCCTACTGGTTAACGAACACCTTACAATCGTATCGATGGCCCATGGATCGATGAATTTCCTTTGAGATTATCAAATTACAATTAAGACTCTAAATTAATTCTCGTTGGGGCTCATTGACGCATTTAATATAGGTTGAAACATATTAATTAACAAATTGATTATAAAATCAATGAGGAAAAGAAAAAAAAAGTATCGTGAAGCGTTTTAATGTTTCATCGATATTTCTGCTTCAATTTTTTTCTCTCCAGCATAATTTTTCATTCCAAGAGTGTAAAGTTAAAACAAGTGAGCTAATTGTCGCGCATTTTTTTCTGCATTCGATTTCCATGATTTAACATTCTGAGCGATGGAATTGGAATCGACATTTGAGAATAGGTCGCGTTGACAGTCGGTTCGTTTGATAGTCCTGTTACAAATACATACGGACGATTGATCGAATTTCATTTGGTACTAACGAACTCAATATCCGAACCTTATTACGCGGTGAATTGTATCCTTCATTTATAACACACATGAATCCAACGTCTGCATATTTCGTATATACATCCCGCATTCAATGATGAATCACTAAACAAAATCCTCAATTATGTGGGCGTGTGATTTATTTTGTTGCTGCTATGTCTCAATCATATTCTATCATTGGGGTTTCTCAAAATTGTTTCAACGTCAAGAACATAATTCAAATATTTTGGGAATGCGTAGGGGAAGCAAATATGTAGCTTTGAATGTATCAAGTGTGTGGTTGCGCACACTGTGGGAGTATATAGTTATATTGATTGAGCAATACGCCAATACCATTCGAAGCAGATTGTTATTTAGGTTCATGGTTTAGATCAAATAGTCACCTGAGAGACGCTGCAAACTGTGAGACAGTGATAATTATTCGACGTATTGCTACTGAATAACAGTTGTGACAATGTTGTTCATTGGAAAGCTGTGGTTTCAATCTTGATGATGCTCACGATGAAATCCGTTTGCTTGAGTAATTTGGTTTGATGCATCAGCTAATCTTGAGAAGTTGTCACATATTTATTTGTATTTGTTAGGGACTCATTAGAGCTTCAACTACCACTCAAACGAATTTCAATTCGTTAGGAATACCTTGATGTTTATCGTGCTGTTACGCAAACGTTAGAATCGTTATGTATACGTGTGGCTCGTTGAATTGAGAGTGAGAATTGGGGCGCCAGATGAAATGTTTTGGAATTGGCGTGTTGAAAACATAGCGCGAGGTATTTTGATTGAAAAGTTTGTCTTTCAATTACCTCGCAAAATTAGACCAGGAAAGTGATGCCGAAATGTGACGGTAAATGGGATTTCATCGCGTTAATTTCGTAGATGTGATCGTCGATAGTACAACTACTCTAGGAATATGAAACAGCAATTCAATGTTACTAGCTAATTCCAATAATTTTTTTTTTTACAGGACCATCGATTGAAGTCAATAAGAACATTTGCAATTTTTGAATTTGCGAACTGAGCAACTTCTAAATAGATACGTTGAGCAGTGATTATTTATAATATTAAATCATGTGATTGAAAGCAAACAAATTTTTCTCTCTGAAAAATCGCATTCTTCGTATTCCCTCAGAAGGAATTGAATGCATAAGAAAAAATTTACGAAAAATTTAAATGTGAGGGGGTTCCCAACAATATTGGAAGATGCCAGTTTATCAAATCAACAAAGTGCGTCAACTTATCATTTTCGGGGAAATCCTGATCACACTGTTCCACCAACTAAAATAACTCATTTGAAAAACTACGCCGAATCAGACAGTTCCATTGCTATTTCTTTCATTATTAGTTCTCTTCACAAAAAAATAAAAAAAAAACAAAATCAGTACCAAATGAGAGCTCGAGGAATTCTATTAAGACTCTTTATCGTTTTTGCAATTTTTTTTCGCTTCGCCTTTTTCTGCGGTTTTGAGCTTATCTTATGCTGTGCCACAATTTATATCGTGTAAATTTTTTTGTATGTCCTTTTACTCAGTACCATGCTAAAACGGCCTTGATTGTGAAATTCGAACTTTCAGTTACAATTACGCGATTTTTCATTCACCACTTTTATCATAGTGAAAGATTCAAATAAAAACTTATTCAATCATTGTTGAAATCCTCAAATTTTGGCCCAAGTTTCAGTAAAAATTTATATTTCCATTCAAGTGTAAAGAAAGTACCTCCAACATCAGTATCTTTTTCTGCGGTGAATCTAATCCACATCCCCATTGAATATTACGTATTGTCATTTTAACTCTGTACCTCCGGTAATATTCAACATCATTGTAAAGACTCCACTTGCATTTGAACATGAAAACGGCCATAACGCTGTGGTTAAATCCATAGAATAATCTTCACCAATTGTCGATAAAATAGACACTCATCTCCACAGGTATTTCTGTTGCATCTCGAGGGTGTGATGGGCATCAGAACGAGTGACACGTGAGTGAGGCAGAGTATATCGATAGTCCACTCGTGGGAACGATATCTCTCTCGTTCACTGGAATGATGATGGTGCCAGCCACGTTTCCGGGAGCAACTCGCGTATCGTCCATAAATTCCGACGTGGTGGTAATGGTAACGCTGGACACTGCATATCCCTCCCCACATCTCTATAATCCCATAATGATCCATTATCTGTATGTCTATTCTAAAATGGGAATGAAAATACAGTTGTCAGAATGATGAGAGTGTATGATACGATCGAAAATCTGTTTTTGACATTATACGAGTTGACATCATGTCAAATTCAGCGATTGATATTTCATTTCAGAATTGTCATTGTAATAATTTGCATTAATCTATCGTTTGAATGAAATAAAAACAAAAAAGTCATTTAATCAAATATTCTAATTTTGCTATGATATATATATTATGTTGTATGTTTCATAAGACAAAATCCTCTTTCAATTTTATATCATATCAACTGATAACAAATCAAATTACCATGCCAAATGATATTGTGTGTATATGAAATGTCATATACATCGCGGTGGCATTGAAATAAAAAATGTTTATCATTCTGAATTATTCCATAGTTCATTGGTTGTATTTCTTGAGTATATTTCAGTCAGAATTATATCAGATTGGGCGATTTTCTTTCTCTATCATCCATGAATAGCTTTTATAGATTAATGGATAGAACATATGAAAAAATATCACATTAGAGATGTTTTGCTGCGTATTTTTCAGGCACAATCATTATTGATTCAAGTGGAGCGACTGTGCTCGAAGGCGCATGATAAATGAATAGTAAACAGACAAAATTATACTTTTACACATCAAACCGAAAAATTAAATTTTCTATCAATAGTAACTTGCAAAATTTTTTCGATACTCTTGGGTTTCATCAACATCTCAATATGTGGTTGAATGAGGGAAAATTTCGATCAAACCATTTACTTTCAGTTGCATATAATATCAACTATATTATTCCACGCTGATCGATGGCATAGAAACTTGAAGAATATCAACCTTGGCCTTAACCTACCCACTGGTGAAACTACAGCTGTGTCGATGAGTTTGAACTTGATATGGAGCGAACGCTGGTCGGGGCATTCGCCGTGAAATGGATTTTCATTTATACAACATAGATACGATTGATCGATTAGGTCGATCACGTAGTCAGGGACTAGAACATACATGGATGGTTGTTGCGTACTGCCCTAAGGGCTGAGAATCGACTCGGACTTCTCACCAGCCGCGACGTTGTGGCCACGAGGGAAAGCAACGAGGTTCGTCTGTTGTTCATATGCCACTCTCGCTTATAGCGTATGTATGCATACAGCTCTATCCAGTATGTTGGTATGGTGTAGTGGCATTTCTGATGGTACTCATCCTCTTCTGTAGTAGTATACCTGCTCTCGTGCATCTCTAATGTGTGCTATCTCCGAGGTGTAATGTGAACCCGCTGGCGACCACAAATTGTAGATAGGCGCCTTGGGGGAATCGCATGCAGAGCGCATATAGCGGTTGGCAAAGAGACACGCTTTCACCTGTCTCCAACCACTACACCAACATTTTACTCGTCGCATTTTAAAGTGTCTACTCTCACACAAACATTTTGCACAACGATTACACCTTACACTCAACACTCTATATATCCAGCTTTGCATTATTAATATTTGCATTTAGTCATGGTCATAAATGTATAATATGAAACTCAAAACAGAGCCAACCATTTTCCTCACTGTGATTTTGTCCAGGTTTTACTTTTATAGAGGTATGAATTTCAAATTTTCTCGCTCTGATGTAAAATATTTCATTGTTGATTCTAGACGTTGTGGTACTACAGTACACCTGACAATGATTTTGTCAACATTTTAACATGAAAATTGGGATTTTAGTTATTATTTTACATTTTTTTTTTTAAATTGCACGGTTTTTTGAATTTGATACCATTGACGAAAATGAACTAGTGAATGAAAGATGCAGTGTGTGTCATACTGTGCATAAAATGATATTTTTATATGTAATGTGATATGGAGAATGCTCGAAAAGGATTTTGCTTCTCAAAGCTATACTATAGACCATCTGAACGTGGTTTTAACCGAGCATCTTGTGTGTGTGTGTGTGTGCGTGTGTGTGTGTGTGTGTGTGTGTATCACCACTGCATCTGAAAATCTTCGCGAGATCTTTGATCCACTAGTGCAAACACACATACATACAGATGTATATATAAATGTATACAGCCATAAAATTGATTTTTTCAGATTTTGCGGGAATAAAAATAAATGAACCAATATAGAACTCTTGCATGAAATGATGTCGGAAATGTCGAGTATTTGAAAAGAGAATTAAATATGCTTTGTGGTAGAAAAAATAGGAAAAAAAGTTTTTTGAATATATTTACGGTGAAGTAAAGTAAAAAAAGTAGTTTGATCGCGGTCACAAAATGTTGAAGGCAAAAGTAAGGAAAGAAAAACGTTGTGATCAAAGCAAGTAAAAACCTGAAGTGTATTTCAGAGTGGTACATAATTCAAACTTAAGAAAACTTTTCTTTCATTTCTCCAAGCTGTTTGTTTCTCATGACGTACTACTTTCAACGGTGAATTATTTCTAATATTATCGACATTGCCTTGACCATGTCAACTTTGAATAGTCATAATTCAATCTTATAGACGCCAGTACAATGCAATTAATTTTCTATATACATTGTTTTTGTATATAGAAAAACATAGCTGTATTCGCGTGTATTCAATGCCACGAATGATTTACTTTGTGTTATATTGATTGTCATTTCATATCCATTTATGGCATTTCATTATTTTACATTCTCCAGATATTAAATTGTATTATTACTCTGCCTCAATATATGGATAAATTTCATATGGATTATTTGCCCATTTAGTTTCATAGGCTCATGGTAAATCTCGTTTAAATTCATATTCAACTGTTCTATTTGAAGATAATTAGATTTATATGTTGAACAGAATTGAATAGAGTTGGTATGAATGTTGCTCTGTATAATATTCATATAAACAATAGACATAAGTTTTGTATACAAATTTTGCGTATATAAATGTGGAAAATTAGAATTTCCACGTCAGCCACTCGTTTTCGTTGACGCAGCGAGTATTCAAGTGTCTTATTCACCTCTACCATCGTTCCGTGCTGCGTTGGTGGTTTACATCAAGCGCACCGCGATTGCCATTGTGTGCTGATGCTCATCCTCGGCGCGGATTCCATTTGCCTTTATCGCAATTCATTCTATATACATATATATATATATATATACATGCATTTGCTCCTAAAAGATAACGTGCAATGAACTGAGAAAAGATATTTCTCCCTGAGTAACTTTTTTACCTATTTTTTTTTATTACTCAACTTGCTCGTGACTTTTATCCCTTATAATTTCCCGCATCAAGATATGCTTTCTTTCTGAATTTCTTTTGGTATTTGGCGAAGGAAAGGCGATGCAGAATGAAAAAAAATTAAATTTAAAATGACATCAAAGTCATTGAATCGAAATATTATTTTTCATGAATATTCACTGTGAAATGTGTAGAATTTCTGCATTTTAGTGGAGAATGTTTTGTGCTCAAAGTGAGGGATTTTGATTGTAATAAATACTTGGAGAACGTAAAAATACTTTTTCATTTTAAGTGGGAGAAAGAAATGTCTATAAAAATTCCTAACATATTTGGTGTGGATTCGATCTGGTGGATTTTACTGCACGTTCATGTACATGTGGAAATGGCTACTGGAGTTAAACAGAGAATATACGTAAACGTGTCAGTATCCGGCAAGTTATATTGCACGAATGGAGATTCAAGATACACACGAGTGACATATTGGGAAAATTGACACATGTGCATGTTAAAGTTGAACGTGAGAGTGGAATATGGATGGTATAGGTGAAAAGAGAGACATCAACCTTATCGTTCAATTCACTGGACACCTTGTTGGATGCCACATGTTACATGAACTTCAGTTCCTGAGTTTTGAGAGGTCTCATATAAATAATAGTACAGCTCGATAGAATATTCAATGCAAAATATACATTGACTTTTCCCTTCTTCTCCTCCTCCATCTGTTTTGCCTTCATGGGGATACTTTGATGTTTGAGTTTCTCGTTGCCCCCACAGGTATTTCGAAGATTTTAGAAAAATTCTCTTGGGTCATGTTCCAAATATATATAACGAATAAATTGTTATATCTCCCTTACAACCATCCATTCTGTTAAGAGCATTTTTCATTGTATAAAAAATTCTACTCCCAACGCAAATCTTGAGGAGTATGCAAAGCTATTTATGAAATATTTTTTCGATGCTGCAGTAATGGATTCTGAATTGCTTGTATCAGACATTCACAGTGTAATAGAAACGAAAAAATAAATGAATATGATATAATTTTTCTTTCAATAATTCACGCTGAGGATGGGAACATAACTGAAACAATGACAAGTACGAGAATTTTGCGGTTAAGAGTATCAGTGATGGAGGTGTATAAGAATATAAAATATGGTATAAAATACTGTATAAGGAGAGACATCTGCTGCGTATAATTGTGCGGAATACTTTCGAAGGGGAAGCAAAAATATATCTTTCAGCCCCTCCCTTTTCGCTCAGTTCTGTTACCCCATCTCCTGTTGTTCCATATCGTGGAGCGATTTTGTCATGTACATTCTGAAAATATGCTGCCGAGAGATATTCGACGATTTTACGAGAGTTGTGTCAGAGATTGGGGCGATGTTTTGGTGTGTATATATATGCACAAAGGGCTTTTACGGCGTCACGCTTCATATCTAAATATATATATGTGTTTGAATATATGCTATTGTTCGCGTTTGAAGGTACATAAACCTATGAGGAAAATGTACCGGCACGCGGTTCGTATTTGGTTCATGTACGGCATTCAACAGCAGACTGTTCGCTTCATATTAACTACATCAGCTCGATAGAAAATCATAGGTTTATGATGTTGTTGTATATTAATTGTAAAAGATAATATTAAACTATCTTTCGAGCAGAAATGTAACGCGAACAACAACGCAAAAATATCGTAATTATTTTTGTATTTTACTTTCATATTATTATAAATAAAATTGGGCAAATCATTAAATCGAATTGTTGATGATAGTTGAAATGTGAGTGTTATTGGTAAGAAATGAAATGTTGATTTGGTATCAACGATGCGTATCTCAAAAACGTTTCTCTATCAAAGTATGAAAATAAAGACATAATGTGATAACATTAGATGAATATTGAGTTCCTATTTTTTATATTCCAATCAGCCTTTTCCAATCAGTCATTTGTAACGATTTACAAATGTAATGAAAAGAATAAGAATTCACTTTTTGTCTGAATTTCATTCAATCACTACTTCCGATGCTTTTAGTGTGTGTATGCTGTCTACATTATATCCACGAGACAAACCTGCGAATGACTTTTCAAGTGATGTTTTCGGTGCAATTATTGTCATTCATGTAATTGTTCACAGAGTGAATAGAATGCAATTATGTTGAAATGTACGTACAACAATCGAAGAGAATGATATTAATTTTTATTTATAAATAGAAAGTGGTTTTAATCGTAGTAATATTTATCGATTGCTTGAGTCATTTTTGTGATCTGGAAAATTTGTACAAGAAGAACTCATTTCGGAGATTTTTTTTACTGAGTATCCAATTTAATTGAGTAGTTCATAACTCATCTTGTGAATGTCTACGAAAAGTTTAATTAAAGAAAATTAATTGAAATATAATTTCAATGGAGGAAAGAAAACCCTCGCACAAGAAAAAGTTTTCTGTCATAAACTGCTTATTTATTGAACCATAGAACAGAACTATTTGTATGAATTTATCGTTAATATCACTATCGACACTTATTTCATTGCAAAAAGAGAACAAAAAAGGAAATAATAATAAAGATATTAATCTTGAGAAAAATCACAGATTCTGCTTTTAAAATTCAGAGCTTGGCACTTGCGACTACTCTTTGTCACCTAATATATTTCACCCTGCTGATTCACTCTTGAGGGGAAGAATGAGTGAAAAAAAAACTTTGCGAGCATAATAACAGTTGAAAATAAAAGGAAAAAAAGAAGAAAACCCGGGCTCGAGCGAAAGCTCGTCGATATGAGGTCGGAGAGCCGCGAGCAGGTCAATGCGTATTCCAGGCACGTGTTGGAGCTTATTGCTCACGATTTTACACGACCGCGAGTCCGCAAACGTTTTGGGGATGATGGTGGAGGAACAAAGTGGGCAAGTATCGATGTAAGAGGAATAGACGACCATAGACCATAGGCAGGGATAGAAAATACACTCAACCCATGAAAAATATTAAATGTGATGCACTCTGTTCATTCACACGAAATTGTTCAAATAAAGAACATCAAAATAGCTCGGAGCGTGTTCATCCAGTATGATAGAGCGTTATCAAATTTAATTTTTTTTTTAGTTTCATTGGTACAACGCGATATTTATATGGTCTCAGTTATATTTTTAACGAGTCAATATAATATCAAGTCAATCAAAATATAATTTTTCGTGCACACATTCTGATTATTTCTTGTAAGGAATATTTGTAAAAAAGAAGATAACGATTTCAATTCATTTAATAAAACCTAGAAATTCATCACTTAGGAGTACACTAATTAGATAGTGACTCGTAATTGAAATGCGACGAGATTGGATATTGATTGACTGTGCGAAAAAACGTGTGAGCGTGTTCGGTGAACAATTCTATTACGTTCAACGGATTGTTTTCTTTGCATATAATTTTTTCCTGTGAAATGAAATGATTTTATACTATATACATTCCGTGATTTGTTTGACATGTCGGTTCGTAGAAATATGGGGAACGATTAATCACACGAGATTGACAGCGATTCATCATTCTCTCGTCCTAGTTTTACTTCGTAACCCATTTTATGCTTTGATGAAATTTCTGAGTGGCAATGTTGAAATTATTTTTGACAATTTTCTGTAAATGCAGTAAATATCATCCATTCTTTCTTTTCATCATTTTCTGTGCGATGGATATTTAATTACTAAAAATTCTGTCTTATAGAACAGCACCATAAAGTCCAAATTGTCATCAACCCAATTTCATGTTCGGTGAATTGAAGCTGAAAAAGGATGGAAATGATGAAGCTATAGAATGGTTTGATCTAAAATCATTGATGAAGATGAGAGATGGAATTTTCTTGTCACCTTTAAAATATCCTTAATTCTATATTTTAGCCAACGTATTAGAGAGCGACAATCGTTTCGATATCCTCCCTGACTTTCAACGTAGTTAGGAAAGGCGTCACGACTAAAATTTACACGTCATGTTATCACATGATAAAATATCACAATCAAAATAGCACACGAGAAAATATCACTACGTCTAATTATAATTTATTATAATATCACAATGAATAAATACCACAGGAAACATTTAAATATATAACAATAATATATATTTAGTTCACCGTAGATATGAATGAACATGAAATTTGACATAAATACTACCTAACAGCAATATAGAACAATTATCAATTATTATTCATACATATACATATAATAAAATAAAATTATTATTGTTCTATATGGCTGTTAGGTTGTATTAATATCAAAATTCATATTCATTCATGTCTACCGCGAAATAAATATACCTTTTTGTTGAATATTACAATGTTTCATATATTTATTCATTTTCATGTTTCAAATGAATTTCAATTAGACATAGTGATATTTTTTCGTGTGGTAACATGACATGTAAAATTTTGTCACGTAACTATTAGGAAATTGTTAAATAAACAATCTCGATATGGTTCTTGAAATGTAAAAATTAGAATTAGACGCTGAATCAAAGTGTCCAAACTATTCTTACTAGAATAAAGCGAATGTATTGCTATTGAATTTTCTTGTACTTGGACAACCAAATATAATTATAAAATGAAAAACATTCTATAATGCCATGGACAAACCATAAATAAACCCCTACTCAACACGATTGGTATGATAATCTTTCGTTCGAGTGAAACCAGCAACTGCCCGCTGTGTTCATTCGATCAAGTACTAACAGGGTGTATTGTTGTAGCAATTCAATGATCTATTGCTGTCCTCGAATGTCCTGTTGCACGAATTCGATATGTCTTTGTCCTGTCAACCGTTTTGTGATTCACATGCGGTAATCGAACCACCACCATCGACGATACTATTTCAAAAGAAACATTTCTATGGTAATATAAAATTTTATACAGAAAGTTGTTACTGAATTTGTGCTGATAAAAAATAGGGAACAAGTTAAGTTACTGTATTGCCATGAATACTTATTGAAAACGAGTGTGATATCAGGTCCGATCATGAATGAGGTATAAAAATTTATGAACATTCAGAGTGAAAATATAAAAAAGCTCTACACTGTGGATTTAAACCAGTACGATGTCCAATTGGGGTCGTCATGATAACGCTGGCCAAAATCACAAACAAAATCGCCAAGTCGGATTGACCTGGAATTGTGCTGGCTGCAAATACGGGTGACGTGGTAGGGGTGTTACAAGGGTCGAGCGATGCGGAATACTTTCTATATATAGGTATATATTTTGATTTCTAAAGCCCTTAGTGCATACTGTGTGACATTTTTCTGATGGTTATTATTATCATATTTCATTTTTTTGTCATCAATTTTTACACACAAAACAAAAAGCCCTCAGAGAGTAATGAGAATTTTGGACAAATCCTCAGGGTTACAGCACAAATATAAGAAAAATATACGATAAATATAAATATATATCTGGATAAATGTCTGATATATAATTTTATTTTCATGCCGAATGCTACTGAGGTCTATTCAAATCAGTATTTCGTATTCGTACATGAACGAATTATTTATGGCGCAATTGGCTCACCTTTTTTCCCTGTGTATATTCACTAAATGTTACAACAATCTGAACGTTATTTTATTGTTTGTTTACTTCATAAATCCAAGTAGGGTAGGCGAAAGATAAACATAGCCTACATACGTTTATATGAAATATACAATTTGTAAATATTGTGCTAAGCTAATGGGTTTAACTTTAGTTGCCGAGTCAGTGATTCCTGTTGGTACTTTCCTAGAAAACACACAATGAGTAATTAATAAATTATAAAGAAGAAAACATTTTGTTATGTCATGTGATTTGACGATATGAACGAGTGAAATGACTGAGTAAATGAAATAATCAGTAGTTTTAATGTGAGTGAAAAAACCACTGGCGTGTTTATTCACATTTCAGAGTTGGAAATATGAATAATAAACAGCGGAAATGAAAAGCGTAGCAACAGACCCAATATCATAATTGAATAATTAATCAAATGTGCTAGGAATTTCATATGTATTGAATAAATACTGTAATGTGGAGAACAAATCGACAACGGAGACGTGAACAGTATAGTAAACACATGTATTCATTGGTCTACGATTTGAAAATATTAATTATGTTATTGTGAATTTCAAATTATTCCTAATGAACTCATATTCATATTTTCACAAGCGCACTATTTAGGAAGCAAAACAATTCTGTCGAATTTCCGTATTTGTTTGCGGTTTATTGAATTGTATTGGGGAAATAAACGAATTATATTCTGTTGAGTCGTAAATAAATCGCAGTGCACAATATTTTTATTTCATTCAGAATTTAATTGTAGTAAAATGAATAAAAACACCAGTAGAAACCGCAATTTTATGACCTGCAAACATTTCTGTTGTCGCTTCGGAACATCAAAAGTAAATAGAAGACTAAACTTGAGTGAGTTACTAAAACTGAGAAAAACTATGATCATTTTATAGAGATAGGAAAAATTGCAGGCGCTGCACTAATGAACATTTTTATTTACTCATAATATATTCACATTCTATTCGATAGAATTTCAAATAAATTTTTATTCTAAATTCACTGAAAATATATAGGCATAGTTTTTTATCATTGTCATACAAGAAGAAAACAGATGAACAAGGGAAATTCAATCTATGTTTGGATGGAGCTATTGGAGACAAACACAATCAATGGTCATCGCAGTGTCACCCTCATCTTTGAAGCATGAAATAAAAACGAGAAGCAAACATAAAAAGGAAGTTTGCCAGATACTTCTATTTCTGAAAGACAGAACAATAAATGATAGCTCACTCTCATTATTCGAACTCCGTTTTTGGTTATGATAATTTATGATAATTCCATAATCTGTTGGTGGGGATTGAAATTTTTATTATACTCGCGATTACATTGGAAATTATTGTAATTTATTACGATGAATTGTTTACGTCTCCTCCAGCATCGTTATTAAGAATTATTTTGTTGCAAAATCTATTTTTTTTCTATCCTGTAAATTTAATTTCATCAGTCGTAGCACATATAACTCTTGTAGGCTTGTCGAAATTCAACAAATAAGGAATAGACATTGTCGTAGCGAAAATGATAATCCGATTTCGTTGATGGAATCGGAGCGAATATCAAATCATAATCTAGATAGGTTTGCTGTCAGGTGAAATATTGTTGTTCATATTGTCATACGTAAACATAACTAATGTGAACGTGGAATCAACTGAACTAGGCAAATGAATTGGACCAGTAATCCGATAATTGAACTAACCACTCATTTAATTGTTTATGTTCCATTAGATACGTCCCGCGTTATCAAATGTAGCTCCATTGAACACTAAGAAATATTGGATAGAATTCATTAGTCGTTTATGGAGAGCTTTGTGAACGTGGTGATCACCATAACGTGAATTATTCAATACTTTATTCATCATGTGCGAATGTATTCAAGTACTCTCTTGTTTGGATTATTCGAGGTGTTCTTCCGCATTTTTAATTAGTTATTGATGTTTTGAACTGGACTTCCACTGATGAAAAATTTCGCTTTTGAAAATATGTCAACTACGTCCAACAGTAGTCAATCCTAATATTTCATTTGTTCTTTGTCGTTATGGTTTTTTTGCTTTTCTCATGAAACTAATGGACGGTCAGTGTCGTGATGCTACTTCTGATTTGATTCATGTCGCTGTTAGGTTTGGAGTTGGATGTCTTAAGGAGGTTATTTGTGTTGGAAAAATTCCTTCTCGAAGCACCAGAAATGCTCAACATCCCGATGCTGTTACAGTAAAGCGCAAATGTATTTATATAAGAAGTATGACCGCCATTATCTGGATGAATAGGATCGAGTTATGCACGAGCAATTGCAAAACCAATGGATAATTGAGTTCATTCGTTCTTATTCCTCGACTTATTTATTATGCATAAACGAAAAAAAAGACGCGGAAATATCTACGCAAAGAAGAATTTCTTCATTGGTAGACGATATAAGAGTAAAAGATAGAAACATTTCCGCGTAATTTAATAAATGTTTCAGTTCATATTAAAATATAATCCCATCCACAAAGTTTCAATTAATTATTAAAAGCACAAACTCTTGAAGTCCTGGCGTTTCAACTTTTTGAGTTTCAGGAAAATATGACATCTACGGATGAAATCCACTATTTTTAACTATCATTATTTTAGAACAAGTCAAATCTTCTTGGGAGTCGCTGGATTTTTAGGAAAACTGTCGTGATAGGTGATGTTTCTCTGAGAAGAAAAATCTCTATAATATTTTTATTATAAATCCTTTGATCAGCATTTGATGAAAATTTTGAAACCAATACCTAGAGAAATATCAACACCATGATTTTTTCCCAAAAATATAATGTGC
Organism: Meteorus colon; assembly: GCA_030523085.1. Classification (NCBI taxonomy): domain Eukaryota; kingdom Metazoa; phylum Arthropoda; class Insecta; order Hymenoptera; family Braconidae; genus Meteorus; species Meteorus colon. The sequence continues at coordinate 11,846 of JAPYZH010000633.1, read as the reverse complement.
AGTTCCAGCCCTATCCCAATAATGAATAATTTCCATTAGAGCCTTTTTGTGATGTTTCAACAAAATGATTATCCTCTTTTGTTTATGAGAAAATAACATAAAAAGTAATGCATAGGTTAAAGTCGCTATGATCAAAATCTAATAAAAGTCAGATGACTTGAAATGTGGAATTGTATACAAATCAGTTGCAAAGTCAAGGACATAAGCCTGTCACTGTCTTAAAAATATTGTCTCGAGCTGATTTATACCATAAATCTCAAGTCTCAATCCTGGCGTTACATTCCCTGAAAATTATATCCAATAACACAATATTATTATTTAAAATATAAATATTCTATAAAATAATGAAAATATGAGAATTCTTCACACAAAATATGATATGAAACTGTCAATCGTGATATGCACATGACAATAGATCAATTCGATTACACCTGAAGATAAATTGATGGTCTCAAAGCAATATTGTGATGGCTAAACTGCTTATGAAGTAGACATGCTTGGCTAATGGATCTAATGCACCATCAGAATATGCATGTATCATACGGAAAATCAAATATCGATCAAAATCTAACAGCAATATGTAGTTTCATGGATAGGCGCTGTAGACAAGCCGCACGTGTACACGACTACATAATTCACAATTTGCCCAAGCCACATTTAGACCACAAATGCTCCAGCTATATCTCATCCACTGATTACCATCTTAACATTCCTACAACACAAAGATAAATTCTATTTCTCGTATACAATTTTGTTAACTATTTATTTCTATCATAATTGTTTGGATGCAGCTTTTCTTCTGTTATGTTGATGGCAGTTGCCAAGTAGACGAATAAGTTGATGCAATTCTCCTGAGGCATGTGTCAAGAAATTAATTCTATAGTGACTTTCCTTTGAAAGCCAAAACTGATCTGGCCTTGGGGTGTTTGGCTCATTTGCTCCATTGCTCCGTTGCTCTCTGACACCTCAGAAGAATACGCTTGGGGGCTTTTGATCTTTTTCAATGTCTGCTATATTGTAGTAGGGTAGTAGCCTCTTACTCTCTTTACATTTCACCCAACCCCATAGTATTCTACTACCTCATTTCTACATTGCCTGAGGTTGTTTCACCAAAATAAACAGAATCATAATGACACAGGATAAGCTTAATTGTCCATCACGATTATGGCCTGAATTAATTTAATTTAATTATTTATTATTCTAAAGAGTCAAATTAACAACGAATGATACTTAAAAAATCGTAATAACAAACTTAAGACATCGTAAAAGAGGATAATTGATGGTATTCATTTTCTTTCTACATTCAAATAAATTTTATTCAGTATGAATTTCATCTGGCATCGACACGGAAATTCATTCAATTTTTCTTCCAACTTTTTCTTTCTACGGCGTACATTAAATTTTTTTTTCCAGCTGAGTAATACTGTGTCGTCATTTATCATATCAATATCTCGCATAGTGCTGTATATATTACCTCCCACTATTTCTCTAATCCAATCGAAATTCCTTTATTCGCTGCTGATCGCAGAAGATAAAGTATTTACTTAACCCCCCACAAGCGTCCGGTTCGATTCCCCTGTCTGATTGTCGTTCGAATTGGCCTTTTTTTATCTCCCCTTTACCTTCACTCTCCCTCTCTTTCTTTTTCTTTTTCTTTCTCCACACACAGCGTGCGCCCTTCTAGTTTCGATATCCGTCTACATACAGGTCCAACCTCAGAGTTGCAGGCATTCAACAGGTACACAATCGTTGAGAGTTTAAACCATCTCCCACCTCCCTGTCCTCGCGTCCAATCTCTCTTCCCCTTATGATCTTTTGCTTGCGTTCCCTTTCTATTTAGGTCCTCACTCTCTTTCTTACCTTCTCTCTTTCACTTGTTCAAGTACCTATCTTCCCTTGCGTCTTTATCCTCACTCGAGTTTCAGTCCCGGATCTATGCCATGACCGAGCCGCCACCGGTAAAACCCACACGACGACGTTTTAGGTACGTCATATTCTCGTTGACTCGTTTATTTTTTCTTCATTTTCTTCACCTTCTTCTTCTTCTTCATCTTCATCTTCTTTTTCTCCATCATTTTCTTCTTGTTCTTGTTCTTGTTCTTCTTCTTCTTCTTCTTCTTCTTCACTTTTCTCTTCTTGTGTTGGTGATTTAACTTGCTGACTCGCGTGCGCACTTGCATCTCTCTCCTACCTCTCTCGCACTCCTTTTCATGCAGTCTCACGTTAGTAGTCCAGTCGAGTCGACGCCGCCACCAACTCCTGCCTCAGTTCACCGCCGGCAGTCGATGGTGCCGCATCTATTGCGCATTGTTGTACCTCCACCTCTCGCGTTAATGCGAGTGATCAATCAATTTGTTTTTACATTTTATTTTTTTCAACTTCATTGATAGTTTCCGGAATTTATTCACATTGTATGAATAATCACAAAAAACAACGAATATACTTAGAAGTATATTTTTTTTTATGGTTGGGAATCAGAATTTCCCCAGTTTGTATCAATTGTTTTGTTTAGAATCATAACAGTGTCATATCTTTCATTTTTGCACTTTCAATCCTATAATTCTGCAATAAATCCGTGTGAGTAATAACAAATAGTATTGTTGTTTGAAGTTTGTTTTTTCTTCATTTTTTCCGCTTTACACCTTCATGAATAATTGGCAATGAGCAATTAAAGATTACTGTGTGTGACATTCCCTTAAATTATTCACACCCAATTCCACGTTATTTATCAGTTTATCCCAAAAACCATTTTTTTTCATTCCCAATCCATCATAGCGACATCTGATCTGTTATAATTTGGTGTTTAATTCGATTATCTCAGGATCCACGTGTTGTTGTTGTTCACATCTGGCGTTCAATATTCCTCTGTTTTCATGAATATCAAGTTAAAAATTTAATAAAATACGAACAAATCCGTTTATCGAATTACTTTCGTCGCAATGCAGTGGTGATACACTCTCAGCTGATGATGTTCTCAAAATTATTGAAACCAGTCTTCCTAAATAGTGCTATTGTTGATATTGTTTATTCAATTTGTCAATTCAGTTATGTCCATATTATTTATAAAACGATAATTTCATTGCTATAGTTTGTCAATTGGAATGGATGAGTTTGCTGAATTGAATGTTGATTGAGTTGATTGAAGCCTTATGCAGTTTCATTCTATCAGCCATTGACTTATGATATCGTAAGGTAAATGTGAGGATAATCTACGAGAATTTATACAACCAAACATTGATTATTAGTGTTGACAAGTGACATTGGATATTTTATGGTTTAAATGATATCAAGTTTGCTGTTGAGAGTAAATTTGTTGTTGATTACAGTAAGTCAACAGAGTTGACAAATAAATGAAGTTAATGGAGTTGTTAATTCAATTGAATTTGTAACAGTTATTAAATTCAATTGGTTCAAATGTAACGTGACATCTTTTTGAATTGTAATATTCGTGGCGCGTTCGTGCCCGGCACCATGTCAAGTATTATTCAAAGTGGCCGACATTTTACCAACGATAACATGAGTGAATTACGACTGATTCTCGTCGCTTCCTTTGTGTGAGCTGCCTGTGTGTATATGTCTACGCCTGACAATAATCTGCGCCCGGAAATTTGCTGTGAATTCATGTAATGCCAACAATTATATCCATGACAATGAATGTGCTTTGTCACTTCAATGGGTTTAATAACAAAACTGACAAGATATTTTTCCATTTTCTTTCTTGTTGTTTGTACACTGTTTCAAATATTGTTTGAAAAATAATTTGTGATTTTAAAGTATAATAAATCTCGATATTGAATGTAGGATTTCTACTGCGGATTTCCATACGACTATTCCAATGACTGGAAATCTTTCACATGATGTCCGTTGAATCCAATCAAATATACTTTTCAGTTGAATAAATATATTTTTTATTTGATAAAGGTCCAGCACAAATATTTTGAAACAAGTTACAAGTGGCTAAGTGCCAAATTTTTAATGATCGATACATTTTGCGGTTCGATGATTTATTTAAGATTTTTTTTCCGAGTTGTTGAGTCAGGTGAAAGTAAATGGAAGTGAGAAATCCGGTTTTTCGGTTCAATCTCGAGGTTGAATTTCAGATATATATATATGTACAAACTTATAGAATCATATTGTCGACATTTTGTAATAGCTCGATTTGATTTTATGAAATTTTCGCGTCATTATTTTTCACACAATTGATACAGAGTAGTTGATATATGCGTACGTCTATAATAGGAATGTACATATATTTGCGATGTATATACGTAAGGTGGAAATAGCAGTCGTGACTTAGGGTCGGCGCGGGGGAGACACGACACGTTATCTCTCGGTCGAGGGTCGTCGAGTTGGGGCGAGAAAGGTCAGTTACAAGGCCGGCTTTTATGTTTCCGCATGGTGCAATAAATTAAGCTACATTTATCATTTAAATTTTATAACATTTTTCCCTCTGTCACTTGATATCGTTTTTTATTTCAATTGGGGTTAGCCATAACTGAGTGAAAAAGAGAAAATTTATTCCAATTATTAGAAATATTCATAATTTATTACCTGAATTATAATTGGGCGGAAAATGTCTGAATGAAATTGGAAAATTGCAATTTTTGTTTTGTGAAATTGAGTGGATATTCTTCGCCATTTATTTTTGGTCATAAGTTTTTAATATCGTCCAAGAATATTGTCTACCTCAGCAAACTAGAAATTCCACTACTTGGAGTATTTCTCTCGTAATATAATTTTTCAAATAACAATACCAGAATTGGACAATATTTATTACGGATTTTTCTTTCAGTTTTTTTTTGTAGTTATGATTAAATACGATTTTTATTCTCAGCATGAACTGTAATAGTATTAGAAGTAGATGTATGTCGTTACATTTCATTCACACGATTGATAAAAGTCCCGCGTAATTGTACAATAGCGGCATCTGTTGTATTCGAAATTTTGCTTTATGAATATTGTATGAAATTGCTGTATAAATGGTGGAGAATTCAGTCGAACATCGGAAGGTTGAGCGTTTCGAATCCCGCATGTCAACAATCCAATTTTTTCTTTATTTTCCGTTCGTATTTGCATTCACGTCGATTAACTTTCACATCACTGAGTATGAGTAATGGAATCAATAGAACGTAAACAAAAACACTTTTATCACAAGCTACATTTTTTTCTTGAATTTTTCATCAAATTCTAATATTCTTAAGTTAAGTGAATGGATGATTTCTCATTAGAGAGTGATTTCATACAGAATTAGTATTCAATGCAAAGAGTTCCTCTCTCGATGGCAAACAATGATGTGAGATCATTCTTTTGATTTCAGAGAAAGTTTTTGTGAGTGAATATAACCAGTTTGGTATTCAATACACTCAATTTTGTAGAGAGGATAATTTATCTTAATAAAACAATTAACATTTACACCAGTAAGAAAGTTGATACAGATGCAATTTTAAAATAAAAAAACACAGGGAGTTGATTCTGTTGAGTCTTTTTTTTCGGAACAATTCAAAAGATGAAAATTAAAAAATCAAAGTGTGTTTGTCAGATAAATCAAAGCTCCTATTATTATGAAAACGACTGCAAATAAATATGTAAAATTATTCAAGTCGCCTATCTGTCATGTATCATGAGTAATAAAGTATAATTTTTATCTAATTTAATCCACCACTTTTTTTACAACCAAAATACACAGACCTGCACAATGGAATTATTGTAGATAAATTTATTGCTGTAGACAAAATATTGGTAAAATGAAAATAAATATTGATGGACAGATAGATAAGAGTGATGCGATTACATTTGTGTTCGTTCAATGTAAAAATGTTTTTTGTTTTATTTTGTTTATTTCGCTCGCTTAATCATGGATTGATGAGTAATTTTGAAAAAAAAATTGTTTTTCCCTTTAAAAAATGTCACGTTCTATTGGAACATGACGTTATTAATTCGATCGCGATATATCTTCGTCAAAGTCATGGATGAATAAAAGAGTGACGTGTATCGTGAGCTACCGGCTCGTTTGCCTACACGCTCGACGTACCCACACACATACACACTCTCGTCAATTTTTGTACCTTCTCTACTCGTTCTATCATTTTTTTATTCTGATCCCTTGCTTTGTATTTCCCTGCACCATCATATCATTTCCCACTTGCTGGCAACATCCTTTGTGTTCCATTTGTGAATGTTTATATGATAAAACACATCGCGTGCAAAAATGACACCATCTTTCATATTATTTTTCATAAGTTGTGCAAGAGAAAGTGTCCACAACATTCTCATGATAATCGATAAATTTTCATTTTCCAAATGGTTCTTGTGTCTCGCGAAGGTCAGTGATTCCAAGTGACTGGTGATTGGTGATTGTGGATCATCTGACAACGAAGAAGAAAACGAACGGTGACTTCGTCGTAGCCTGAGAGTGTCAACATGACGGAGGGTGGAATGAACGTCAGCGTAAGTTTTTCTTGGTATTCTCATTTAACAGGAAACACTACGGTGAACACCCCAACAATTTCATCTTCTCTTCTGAAATTTTTTTCTTCGTAATAAGTGGGATTAGGAAGATGAATTAAATCTCAAAAGCTTCGTTAAGTTTATTATTAAATATTTGTAGTTATGAAAGTTATGAAGTTCCGAACGTCGGTCCATGTCCGAATCAAATTAACTTCGGTCTTAACCATCATAATTAAATGACCAATTAATGAAAAAAAAAAGAAAAGAAAAGGCGTTGATAAAACTAGAGAATATAATTACTAATTATAAATTCTCTCTTTCTCAATATTTCATTGCAGTTTTCTGTTTTGAATTCATGTCACGAATTTCTGGATGAATGGAAAAGTAGAAAAAAATATTTTTCAAACTATCAAACTTTTACATCGGTTGTTTTTTTTATAAGAGAATCTTTACGTACGATATTTATCACAGCATCGATGAGCTTTTTGTGTATATACAACACGTTCATTTGTAAAATCCGAGCCTAGAGGCATTTCAACGGATCAGCAAAGTTCTCGATGGCGTGTGGGTGAGATAGAGCGGGTGGGAGATTAAAAGGGAGCAGATGGCATTATACGTACGTTGGCCTTGTAGAAACGACGGCGCGGACTAACATCGGTGAGAGAGTACGACCTGAATTTCCGTTTAATACCAATCGCTTCAGGCACTCACCACGCTTTTATTTCTCTTTGAATACTCCTTTCCTTTTTGTGTTTTATTTTTTTTTCGTCCCTCCTGCTTTATCTCCATATTTTCCATTTTTTTTTCTTTTTTTATCATCTGTATTTTGCGTCTCTTTGACTCCACTTCGTATCAAACGTAATGTAGAAATTTTGCGTCGAACTACAATATCATATTAAAGAATAATGATTGTATGGTTATTTGTTTTATTGCGTGATTACATTTGTATCGATTCCTATCATCATTAAACGATGAATTTATTAGAGCAGGAATGAAAATATTGAAAATTGTGAAGTAATGAATATTCGTTTCATTACTATTACGAATTATGTGAAATATATTTAATGTGAAAATACGAGGGAACATGTTTGCTAATGAAAATATACAAATGTTATTCACTGTTTGTATTACACGGAAAATAGCATTCATGTTATTCACCATATGACATAAATTGCATTACACACGCGTTATAAATTGTTATTTGAATAACCACTGACACACGAGTTTCGATTGCTTGACAGTGAATAAATGAATAATTATTTCCCAGTATTGTACAGTCGTTTTCAATTATAAAAAAAGAATTAATCCTTCATTACTTTTATTATTCTTTTGTCATAATCACAGTTATTGTTGTTTTCATTTGTAAAAGTGTTATTAAATCATGGGACTTACAAAGTCGCTTTGTTTGCTGAACTATTATTGGAAGTTTTCTCAATGCACTTTTGTTGATATTATTTTTACCACTGGAAATAATTTGGTGAGTAATGTCACTTGACCAGTTGGTTTTCTAACAAATTTATCCCCACACGAATTCAAATGAACTTTTAATTTTCGTCGCACATTTCAAGTTACCTTTTTTTTTTTTGTTTTGTTCACGTATATACATCTGAACCGGTACATGAACAAGTGAAATTAATTATACTTTGTATTCGACGTAATTGGCTGGGATTAAATTTAGAAAACGATGAAATTTAATTAGTTCTATTCATTCATGACGCATTCAATTTATTTCGACTTGGATATAATTTGATTGCGTACAATAGCCCATTTCAAGTAGGGGATATATATAGAGTTTTTCATAAATGTACGAAAATCGATCGCATTATGAATCGCCAATCGAACATATATTTACTCTAATTTGCAGCTTTTATGTGAAGCACTTCAAAGAGCGTTGACGCATCGAATTTATTTAGTACGATGGAGTTAGTAGCAATTAATTATAAAAGCAACTTGATTAGAAGCTACGAAAATTACCATGCATGTGTCCGCAATATATTTACTTCAGTAATGGATATTTGTTGACGTATTGAGTGGAACCGTCAAGTAATTACATCCCCACTTGGATAATGTCTATAATTCTGTATTTCACGTTTAAAATAATCTACCTAAAATGTCACAAGTTCAAAGCATTGTTTTGAATATTTAGAAACCCACGGAACATTTTATTGTTGAAAACATTTTCTTCATTATGCGCGACTGCATAAGTCGATATTACTCTGTATTTTGTAAGCGTTAAAGTTCGAATTATAATTTTATGACCCTAGGACAGACGAGTAGTTTTTGATGAATATTTCAAACTGATATAAATAGTTTACCGGCCAGCTTCCAGGTTTGTTGGCTCAATTATCTGCATGTGATTCCTAGATATCCTGATGTATAAAATGAAATGTTTGATGTTAATTTGATGATGAAGTTTGAAATTTACTGAAATTAGCAATTAAGTTTTTCCAATGCGACTTATTTCATTTGATTTTTTCTGCTCATAAGCGAAATAATACCAGTGTGATTCATATGGTGATTGAATGTGTATTGGAATGTGTTATGAAAGAGAATGAAAATCAACTACCCACTCAATTGATTGTTCAATTATGATGCTCGGTTAATTCAATTTGGATGGATGTTTTTTTAGGAGCAAAAGGAACATCAAACCTTGAGTTCACAAACTTAATGAATGTGATACTCGGATATTGCTCTTGAGAGTTCGAAAAAAAAACATGAAAAAGTTGATCGGACGAGGATCAAAAACGGTAAATTAAAAAATCGAGCACACACATTGTTTATTCATCACTTGCCATTGTGAAAGTGATGTGATGCTGATTTCTTTTTCATCTCTTCATCACGACTCTCACTATACAAATGAAATTATTATGTAAAACGGTTACTGATAATTTTTTGTTCATTTAATAATCGCAAATTTCAGATTAAATGTTTATAGAAAACTTTGACAATTTTTTATTTTATCGAAACACTGGTGAGAATTTGTCGTTAACCCAAGGCAACTTTTAGTGATGCCCAAGTTCTCCATTCACTGACAAGCTTCAAACTTATCCTTGGAATACTTGGGGATTCATAGTTATATCCACATCAAAGGTGATTAAATAACAATTCCAATAATCTTCCAAATTCCAAATCCGGTTCTATGTTGGCGGAGTTATTGGATTATCAGTCCATCCAATTGATTTCTGGAGGTCAGAAATTGATCTTCCTATCGGTAAATATGATTCTCCCAATGAGTATCATATCCCAATTAATAATATTCGTGAAATATTAATCCCAAAAGGAAGACATAAAATAAGGGATCATAAACAGAACAATTCCCATAATTGATATTGCTGAACTGGATTTAGATTGATCTATTGAACAATATTGTTCTGATTAATCAAATGTATAGATTAAAATTAGTATTTGTGCGAGCATATTGTTTAAAGATGAAGCCTGAAATAAATATGAACATGGAAACGGCATTTGGGCGGTATTTCAAATTTTGGGTTCCATTTATGCTATGAATGAGTATCAAATCAAAATCAATAAATTTACATGGTCCGAATTTCTAATCAGACGGTCCGTACGAGTACACAAATACAAATTCGTAATTCCGATTGCTCATGAAAAACTGTTGATTCTGGAGGTCGGATTTAATATAAACTGTCAACTTTTTTGGTGGATTCATTTTTTTCCTGTTGATATCATGAAATATAAAATTATATCCATGCGTGACTCCTGCCACGCTCTTTTCCTTTCTTCAACGTATAATAAGTGAACTGTATTACAAAAAAAAAAACCGTGTCACAGGCTCAGAAAATTTTAAATACAAAAATGTTCACCCATTAAGTTACTACAACGGACAATGGCAGATTGAAAATTCACAGTCACTTGTTGCATGCATTTTAATTGTTTGAAATCAATTTATTACCTTTGTATTATGTCAATTCCATTCAAATATTAAAGTATGAAAATATTTCACCAACCTTAGAATTAATCAAAGCATCATTACAAACAAAATATTAGTATTTTAAACGATCTCGAACGTGGGCCATGAAATAGATAAAATTATATTCACTGAGTACTTCCGTAGCGAATTAAATTAATTTATGTAATAAAATTTTGATCATTTGTTAATGCTGCCGTGAAATGTGAACTGAAGAGCCAAAGACATAACGTTGATGCCTCATATAGCGCTACATGAGAAATTCGATCAGTTTATTCATTTATGCAATTGTAATACGGTTTAGTTTTCACCTGCTGCAATTTTCGCATGGGCAATTAATAATGTGTGTTTTGATAAGACCTATTTTACTGCCACTCTGCTGGGCTTTCTGTTACGCGGGTGTGCATACATTAATATGTTTTGAGATTTTACTGATTAATGTGTAGTGAATTTCAATTCATGCATCGTATGACGTGTTCATTCGTTGACACTGTATAATGTGTCGATTGATATTGGTTTTCATCAAAGGATCAATTGTATGGTATTGACTGGCCAGTTCGGATTGTCATTAGTGATATTACTAATTTAGATACTGTTTAACTGATTACTGTATTTATTTTTTTAATGCGCATGGACAATATCTAATACTGTATAATGCCCCAATTGATATTGTTGATAGGGTGACTAAGTAGAACGCCGAACCGAAAACTCATCAGAATAAAAAGAATGAGTCGTATGTTGGGTTATGTAGTTGAATAGAAGGGATGAAACGACTAACTCAAAAAAGAGAGTTTTTGGTTTTCACATGATATCCCAATGTGGAATTTGACGAGTAACCACCCCGCATAATTTCTTGAATTCTAACTGAATTTTGGAACGTTCTTCCAAAAAGGTGTTTTGGGGATGCCGGACGTTGATTTGGCAGCGAAATTATCATTTTCAGAATAGAGAATTACAAAATGGCTGACATGAATATCTATAAATATTTGATATTGTTTGCTGCGAAATATAATACAATCCATGGTATATTTTATTGTACATGCATGTATTGATTTTTGTTGCTGCATGCGATTAAAATTTACAGGTGATTGTTAAAAATTGTAGTGACCCTGGTGTAGTGGCTAACAATGGACGGCAAAATTTACCTGCGTGTTTTCATATTAATCTATGTGTAAATGCCTTTTAATTATAAATTTTTTGAGGTAGATTTTCAACCGCACGTGAGCTTCGGTATGTTCCGAACTGCGTAATTGAGTGCGTTGCGAACGATTTTGTTGTTGTAAAATGATACATCGTTGAACTGTAAAAAAAAATGGTTTCTCTGTTGATTGGGGGCAAAAATTCACAACACGTATCAGAAGCTCAATTAGATGGATTATTTTTCCGACCCAAATATCGACCAATAGAATTGCACCATTCGACGTCACGTGGTACAACCTACATGGTATTATACTGATAATTTTTTGATTAT
>JAPYZH010000632.1:0-109009 GCA_030523085.1 Meteorus colon | reverse complement strand
GGGGTATAAATAATATATTGTGATTCTGTGGTTTTAAGTGTGAGTAAAAAAATAAAGTCGGATTCGTGAAAACGGAATATATACGATGAGGTAGATTAACAAGTGAATGGTCGAGCACACTGCAAATCCTAATGTGCCATGCATGAACATACAAAATTCCATTGAAATTTTTCGTTGTGAAATCAGTCATACTGAAGTAAATAAATTACAAGGGAAAAAAGGGTCGTATTGAATTATGTTGAATCTTGTTAAAATTTTTAGAGCTATTAAAAGTTTTATCTGATACATTTTCGTTCTCCCCTTCTCATCCCTGCTTCTTCATTTCATCAGACGTTTTCTTCTATATTATTCAAGTTCAATCATAAAATCAATAATATTTACAAGGAAATACTGTTGAGTGACCCTAATATTGAGAAATTTTTCACGGATATAAATAACATACATAATAAATAAGAAGTTTCATATTTTCATATCAATTTTCACACAAAAACTTTGTTTTCTACATTGATATGTTATGCCTAAAACGTCTGAAATTATTTATTTATGAACAGTTCAATTTTCATACTTATCATGTTTATTCATCATCGAGAGACAATGAGTAAATACAGAAGAAAAAACAGGGCATGCATCAGCATCAAATCTAATTTTATTATTATATATCCTGCAAACATGATCCGATCAATTTTCGAGTATTTAAACTGTACAACAATCAATATTGATTACATCTGATTGCATAAGTATTGTAGCTTTCCCATTTCCGTTTTTCCTCGCGTGCTTGCCATATTGATTCTATCATCGGCGTTGATTCAATTCAGTGTATACAGTGATGTTGATGATGATGCTCTTGTACATAGAGAAAATACGGAGAAAAAATGAGAGATTGAAGTAGGAGAAGGACAACAAAAATACCAGATAACTCACGACTTTGCCTTCTCTACCAGGAGACTTCTCATACATTTGGTTCAAGGATGAACTCATGACTGCGAAAAGGCATTCATTTCAAAAACTTAAAAGAGAAAAAAACATATTTATTTACATATATGTATACATGCAGATATCGCAATCGCGACGTTCTTTTTCACATTTATACATTTACTACACTGGAAATAGAATATTCAAGGTTTTAACGCGAATTTAGGAATAGTATAGAACAAAATCAACTTCGGTAATATTCCCATTTTAAATTGGACAAATTTTTTTACATGCCGGATTGAAAATATTCCCTCCGTGTTTGCAAAATATTAATATTCCGAAATTTAGTAATTTCACTTGTGTTATTCATTTACATTTTCATTTCAGACATTTAAGTATTCCAAAATGGAATGAAAGAAGGAAATCGAAGTGAATGTAGCCATTGAAAGTACATTTAGGCAATCTCTACATGAAAATAGTGATGAATTATAAGGAGCATAACACTATCATGCTCACGAAATTAATATTTTCAAGAACACTCGTAGAGTACTCATTTAATCGGGAATTTTTTTTCTTTTTGTCGTGTAAAATATGTATGGAAAAAAAAAAACACAAGAAATCTCTAAGATTTTTTTCTTTACGAATGCAACATGACTCTTCTGCATGTCACTGACATACGAATGTATGAAACGATAGGTCTCATGAGAAATGTCTTACTAGCCAGACGATGTCTCTCGCCGACCTTGTTATTTATTTGAGTGAATTCACGTGCTTGACAATTTCCTACATCTAGGGTTACGAAATACAACTCTCGTAGCAGAGTTGTATCATGAGGAGGATACGATTGGAAGTAGCTACGAACGTTTTTTCGTTATTAATTTTTCTATAACTAATATATCTTCATCGCACATGTATATTTCCAGTTCCCCATTTGTTCATTTAACATATAATTCTTTCACAAAATGAATTTTTTTTCGAAATGATGTCCATGATTTCTCGATTCTGAGAATTAAGATCATGCAATTTGCATAAATTATATATTCATGTAAAAGTGGATATTATTTTAAATAATTTCTTTCTAACATATCAATGTATTGGGAAACATCCCGGAACATTCTACGAATATTTCTTCAGGCAATGAAAAAAAATTTATAGAAAAAACATATCGTCAGTTCATATTTTCAATATATTTATTCGTGGAGAAAAGTCAATCACAATAAAGATTTTTCAAAACTGCATATAATGTAATGATATTCGTAATGTAATTGTAAATTATTAATAATGATTGCCTTTCGGATTATCTACATTGACATACAAAGAAGTGCATGAAGGATTTCGCGTGGTGGCCTCTAATAATAGTGCATATAATTATATACATCTCGAGTTATATAGGCGTGAAATATTATCCAGAGGAAAGTAATCGCAAGGTTGCTCTAAATTCCTCCGAGATGACATCTTGTTGTGAATCAATCTCATCTACTCCAATCATTCAGTCGCATGGATTTATTGTCTGAAAAAATTATGGGCAAAGTAGGGATATTTAAAAAAAAAAATATTCACAAAATTTTCCTGATTCATTGCAACAAATCGAGGGATATTGCGACATTCAATAAAAATGGAAATCTGAGAGAAATGACGTTGAAGGAAAGATTGTGACCATTGATTTCATTGTTCAGATAGATATAAGTGGAGTCCCCATAATTATTATTTTCATATGTTTAATGGAATATTACATCACGATTGTGAGACCTCACATCACATGGTTCTTCCGATTCCACACGGAGCCCATTAGTTAAAAAATGTTTTAGTTACCTGTCCTGACAACCTGAACAATGTGGGGATTCCTACTTATATGCATGTATACATACCTGTAGGATGTTTTATGGTGGGGTAAAAGTTTTTCTATATAACTTGCTGATCACGTCAGCCTTCTCTCATAACTTGTGAGAGTTAAAAACCTGTTAGTTTCGAATCTTCATTTACGGTTGGTTAGTCACAAGAATTTCGGTTTCGTATAAAGGTGAGTTGTTTACGAAATTCAATGTTCATTCTTTTTTATTTTCATTTGAATTTAGCGCTTGAAAATACTCATAATACTAATAATAATGATAACCGAGAACTATTCAATATATTGTTTCGAATACATCCTTTTGATTCTCAGATGTTTGCATTGTTCTCTTTGGTGGTTGTTTTGGCAGCGATTTCAAGCTCCAAGGCAGCAGTTAATGAAGCTCGACCACACAGTAATCGTCCTGGAAGGTTTTTATCACTTCCTATTGCCCAAAAATGTGCAAATCGTAAGTTTAGTTTTAGTTTATCTTATCTAGCGCCAATTGATACAAAAGTCATCCAATAAATTGAAATGAAATGGATATTAATTTATGGAATGCAAATTGAATTGATTATTGAATACGTGTGAAATTGAAATCTGAAGTATTCTCAAGAGAGTGTTTTACGGTGATGATATGACTCTGGATTGTGTTAGAGATTTCGTGCTTTTTCGTCGGTTTCACCGGGTTGCCCAGTATCGGAAGTTTGATGAATATATCAAACATGCTGTATATGATTATTCGTGTCACTGAAATACATAAACACAAGCCACGTCAAATCCCCCAAAATACCACAGTTGTATATGTCGTTGAACTTTTTTCTCGCTATGGAGGATGACATTGAAGAATTTTCAATAATGTTATGAAGTAATGAAAATATATTTCTCGATACATTCATGATATCCTTCTGTATTTCTGCCAATTGCGTTCAACTCTCTCTCGCCCTGTGCGCGCCCGCGTATATATATATATATATATATATATATGTGTGTGTGTGTGTGTGTGTGTGTGTAACACTTTCGCCATTCCACTGCAGACATAATATATTATATCTTGGGGATGGGTGCGCCACTGCCATACACGAAAACGATTTGTTCTGGCCGGCGACGTATCACAGCACATGAACATAGTATTTATCTATATGGAGGGTCAAAACTTTCATAATAATATTTGTTTCCTTTTCAGTTGAGTGCTGATTTCATGTAGCTTCAAATTATAATGCAAGGATGTCACATATTTTCTGAGTTATAAAATATGGGATACGCGCCCTCGCGACACTAAATAGTAGTACAATTCGATTTTCCAAATGCAGATTCCAGACTCGAAAAGATGAGTGACCGATGTATCTTCGGTCAACTTATTCTGGGAGAAATGCAAATTCGAGGGTCCATTTCTTTAGAAAGTTGACATCAATTCCATCCTACCAGTTCCAATGAATATTAATGAGTTTGAAGACGAATGAATACATAATGAGTACCTATTATGTTCATAGTATTCCATCGCCGGGTATATAAATACTGAATTCGTTGTGAATTAATTTTCATTCAATTGTTTACTTAGATATACCAATTTATAGATATACTTTGACGGTGAAATGCGATTAATTACAGATAGAAAAATGTATATGTATGTACCCTAAAGTACTTATCATTGTGAATACACGCGGGTGAAAGTTATACGGCATTTGACCTCTCCAAGTCGTTCGCGCAATTATTTTGTAATAATTATCATCACATTGAGTGAGTAATAGCGATGAGAATTGCTTGAGCGCGCTTTCTAAGGTGTCATGGGAGAACCACGTCTATTTCTCAATCGTCTTCGACGCTTATGCCTGACAAGCCGTTATAAAACATCGACCTTTAACTATACATCAATGTTTAAATCTCGGAATATATACTAGTTCAGAGATAATTCCGGATTTCGAAGACGTGAAGAATCATTTATATAGGGCATATATTTTGAGACCGATTCAATATATAGTTCTCAGAATATCACACTTCAAAGAAGAGAAAAAAAAAAGGAAATTACAAAATTGTATGTATTTCCACGGTATTTTATAATATAACACGAGTTCAGCTCACATGCACGATTCATTAGGCCGTGGGAGTTTGAATCACCACATTTAATAAACGCTGCTTCAGGTGACGCAATGCGCGTTCACAATACGATTGAGATGTTCATACAAATGTAGGCCTACATGAGAATGAATTGGTAAGCAATAGATTACGATGTGACCCATGGAAAAAACACTAGACAAAAAAGCGAAAGAGGGAACAAATGGAGTGTACAGAATGAAAAAATTGAGTAATGATGTTGTCACCGGCGAATTATCGTGTGAGCAATTAACTTGGACACATATTATTGCAATAATAATGCAATCGTTAGGTGGTCGACCACTTGATATTTGACAGATTTTTATCTTGTTGACTTTGTTTTCTCATTCACATTCTGCGACTTGAAAATTGATGTATCGACAATTGAGCCAGGCTCTAATCAATACAATCTCTACATCACTATACTTTACATAACGATGCACGTATGTATTCTTTCATTTTATAAAGAATTCACATGAGTCCGTGTCCCGTGATTTTACACAAATAACCAGAGCCACATCTCTCATGTAACACCCGATTAATGATTCAATATGTAAGATGACGCGACGAAATAATCCCACTTTTAACTGCAGTTGTCATTGATTATATGTGATATATCCGACGTGATTGTGGTAGTTAATAGACGTGGATTTCATTTCATGAATGAGGAGACGCTGAAAGGAAAAGAGCTCACATGAATTGTGCTGACCTTCCTTCCATAATATGCGATGAATAGGAAAACAATACAATAGATTAAAATGAATAAACGATGATTTAACGTTATTTCATTTTCGGTTGGTCCGACTGAGTCTTTTCCTCACGCATATTATTTGGAAACTATATTTACCACTTACACGATAGAAATAATGATTTCATAAATTCTGCAAACATGATCTACGACGTCATCAGAGTAGCAGTGAATTTTTGATGAGTGAGACTTTACAAGACATGTTTTCGCGTCACATATATAAGTAAGACCATTGACATTTGAGTCACTTCACGTGCGACCTGATCACGTGTTTTTTCTTTATACCTTTTTTTTCTCTGTATTCATCCTTTCGCTTGCGGCGTCTACTTATTCTCAATTGGGCTTCATTTATTTTATTCTTTTCTCCAATATCTCATTATCTCATTAGTGGAGAGTGAAAGTCTCGGACAAAAACATTCAAATATAATTAACTGAATTATAATGGGATATGAGGAAAAAACGGGGAAAAAAAACTTACTGTCTCGAAGCAGTGTGTTTTTTTCTGATACTATATAGAGAAGTTTTGATATTGTGAGAGGGAAGGCTCTGAAAGTGAATTCCAGTTGACGCTATACCAAACCCATCGACGTACCAAAGTATATTCGTTACTTACTATGTAAAAACTGAAATACCATCAACAGTTCGATCCAAAAAATTCCATTCTTCCCAATCATTGTCGTTTCTGCTCCTCGTTATGAGGACGAATGTAGTGAGAAATAATATTCGCAACGGATTATGCATTTTGCCACTCGATGCATGACACGGAAATACGTACAACAAACTGACATACACTGTTTGTTTTTTGGTTACAGGACCAAAAGAATTCAACTTTCGTGGCCACAATTATTTTTTGAGTACACATGTGCCAGCACACGCAAATGAAAAACTTGACTGGCTCGATGCTCGAAATAGATGCAGAGAATACTGTATGGATTTGGTTTCACTGGAAACTCAGGAGGAAAATAATCAAATTTTCCGATTGATCCAACAAAGTTTGTAACCCTCCTGTTCAATCAATACATTTATTACATACACCATAAATGTCTATTTGCTTTCACTATTACTTATGACTTTACAACTTCATACCACTCATTGTCAAATAATATAAAATCAAATGTTTGAATTTACTCACGAATGAATTACAGAATACATATTGATTCAATATGAAATGAATCAATGCATGGTGTCACCTCTTGATTGTGATAGATAAGTGATTGCGTTGTACTCCAAAGTAAATCATGGTAGTAAGAGTCCGTTTCAAGTTGATTTCGAGTCGAAGACTGCCCCATATTAGATATAATAATGAACCGGCATGAAATACGTTTCGATCTGTGTAGATAAATTGACTTATATGTAAAAGTGGGCAAATAACCCAAAACTCATAGAAATACTGAGATATGGAAAATTTGATTAATGTCATTCACATATTATGTGCATCCTACCCCAAAAAATATCAACAACATTCCGTTCTCCTCTCATAATTTATGCCACAAGATATGTGTTCTTAATCATTCTGTTTCAATTTTCAGATGATGTTCCGTACATTTGGACATCTGGTCGTCTTTGTGACTTTAAGGGATGTGAAAATCGTCGTGATTTGGAACCGAAAGCGATTTACGGATGGTTTTGGTCAGCTAATCGTGAGAAAATGGCACCAACCAACCAATCACCCACCGGCTGGACTTATAATCCATGGTCCCAGAGTGGTCACAAGAAAACACGTCAACCTGATAATGCTGAGTTCGATATCAATGGCACAACAGAATCCTGTCTCTCTGTACTTAATAATGTTTACAATGACGGTATTGCTTGGCATGATGTCGCATGTTATCATGAAAAGCCATTCGTTTGTGAGGATTCTCAGGAACTCTTGAATTATATCGCAAGTACTAACCGTGGAATTCGACTGTGAGCTATTATGACTGTCCTCTTATCACATTTTGTTATGAACTTCATTATTGAATTATCTGTGACATTCATTGTTCAATTTGTTTTCAATGAACATGATTCCATTACTATCATTATTATTGATACTATTACTTGTATCAATTTATTTTTGAATTTACCCGTACTCATTATTTTTATCTCGTGAATGTCACTGTAATTGAACTATCATTGAAAATTCAACATGTATATTCATGACTGTCACAATTTGCTGGATATCCAGCTTTTCTCTCTACGGTAA
Source organism: Meteorus colon (assembly GCA_030523085.1). NCBI lineage: Eukaryota > Metazoa > Arthropoda > Insecta > Hymenoptera > Braconidae > Meteorus > Meteorus colon. The sequence continues at coordinate 101,242 of JAPYZH010000632.1, read as the reverse complement.
TGAGCGAATTGTTTATGTAATTTCGTGTACAGAAAAGAAATAATAATAAAGATGAGAATGATAGCAATGATGAAGCGAAAACAATAGTTTACTTAGTTTTTCTTCACTTCAAGTGTCCTCCCAATCTTCATCTGATTCATTAGCCGCTGATACACTCATTTTGTCTAATTCTTGTTTTTGTATCTTTTTCTTCTTCAGTCTTGCATTACGACGTGCCTGAGTTCTTCTCAAATCTCTTATTGTTGGTTGTTTACGTGGAAGAGATGTAGGATCTAGAAAACCATTAAATGATTATATATTGTCGAACAAAAATATCCATTCATATGTAACTTCAGGTGATCAAGCTGAAGCGTGCATTTAATTAGATATTTTGAATAAAAGTATCTTACGATCTTCAGGGATATTCATCTGTTTCCGTAGCACAGCGCGCACTTGTCTGTTGATAATTTCTCTACACTGATCGCTAAACCCACTTGGTAACCAGCCACGTTTCTCGTGACATTTCGTGCCGGGTAATGGATTCGGGAGTTTCGCTAACATCTCCTGAATCTCATTTGCATGCACATCACAGTACTGTGTCGAGAAAAAGAAACGATGAAAATAAAACCAAAACAAAAATTGTTACGTTCATTTATAATAGTAAATTCCAATTGTGAACAAATGTAGGGATAACTGACCTGATAAAACATTTGTCGTGAAGGTGGGATAATACCTTCCCGGTAAATATAAACATCATCACTAGAATTTTTCGCAATTTTTGTATGCTGTACATCTTTCATATTTGTCAATACTGCAGTTTTTGGTTTCGACACCGAAGCTGATTTGTATGGCAATATATAATTGGTATATGTCCTTTTACCCCTCACACTTTGCTCTAATCCATGCATTGATTTGAGTCGATAATCCAGTGTTTGATATATTCGTGAAGACGGATCCTTGCGTGGATCGTAACCCAGACGTATCCACATGATTCTCCATGGTCCGGTAATGAAATAATAAGCAACTGACGGTAAGAGAATTTTTAATTGTTCATTTGTAAATTTTGTTTTATATATCAATGCATTTTTCGACCAAATTGGACGCTCCTCAAAGATCGAACGTATCAATTGAAGATGGGAACTATTGAGGAATTTGACCATCATTGCTGTCTCAATTCCTTTAGGTGGCTGCATTGGAATCGTTGGAGAATTAAATTGAGTAAAATTCGAGAATCCTGCGCGTCGTTTGCGCGTCTTACCAGCACATATTTCAAGTCCAGTATTTTTTGTTTCGGTTTTCATGCTGAATTGTTGCACACTATCCATACGACTGAATACAGCTGGTGGAAGAAAATATGGAACTTTATTGTTCAGCCAATGTAGCGACGGTATTTCAGTTGGATAAATCAAGTCGTACAAGCACTCATTTGTTTTCTGATTATTCATATTTCGGGTTACTGGAAGAAATTGAAAATCACACAAACTGGTGAAACGAAATTCTGTTAAAATTCGACCCATAACTTTCAATTTTGGCAATATGTAATCTACGTCATTTGATAAGCTGTCGTATTTGTAACGGTCAAATGTGGGTGCTAGATTTTTATTACATTGCCTACCGAATAGTGAAGATGTTTTTAATGATAGTTTTCCATAACTCATGCTATCAATGCTTGGATTCTTGTTCTGATCATCGTCACCAGTGCTATTCAACATGTTGGACCGAATATTCATATCGATTTCACTTATTCCACTCCTGACGCTATATTCTTCTGTTTCGTTTACTAAATCTTTGATTGAATTATCTACCGCTCGATTACTTTTGGGCATTGCCGAAATTAAATCTCGATAATCTGGCGGCTGCTTTGCTCTAGACAATTCCGATACTTTTTGAATTCGTGACTTCTTTACGTAAATCCGTAATAGAAAACCAGAAACCTCGTGTCTATCGCCACAAGCAGGCTTGCAAAATCCATCACGTGGGCGGAACCTCAATTCTAATCGGCGATTTGGAGTATTTACTGCCTAGTAAAAAATTTGGATAAAAATACAGTTAAAATTAAATTAATCGCTGGAAAAAAATTCGCCGAAGTATTTTCAATGTACAAACTGTCGATATTGATATCAGTCCGCCCAGGGTATCGATTGCCTTGTCAGGATCCAGAACATTTGCGGGATATCTGATGCACACGAATTTCCTGTCGAATCGATGGCCGCCAGGTAGTATAGGACCAATTTTATCCGATTCAGTATTTTCAAACTTACTTTGATGCTATAAAATAATATTTTTAAATAAATTTCGATTCAGACAAATTACATGTAATTATCATCTATTACTCTCTTCAATCGGGTGAGCCAATTTAATCTGGAATAAATCCTCTAATCTTCTACATAATTGTCATGCATGATATAGTTTGAAAATGTGTGGATTCGAATAATATATATATATATAAATTTGACAAATGATATATCGAACATAAATTAGTGGTTGGCAACAGTAGAATCCTGCGACTTCATTTGGTTCGATTGAATTTCGAGTTGCCGTCTTCCCCAGTGTGGTTCGAACTCATTATTGAAAATGACATGAGGAGACGATTGAATATTGACTTTGATGCTGTGACTTAGAATATGTAATATGAAAATTATATTTACGATGTCATTGGAGTCATTGAAGCTGGCTGAATCCTCGCTGTCAACTGTGTCTCCATAAACGTTTATATTTAGATTGATATCATTCACATAACCGGTATCACCATAATCATTTTCATCATCTATTTCCATCTCCATCATTGCATCCAATTGATCAATTGTTCCTTGAATGATCAAAATTGAGAGATCAACACTTGACGTGTACTTTCAAAGCAGTACAAACATAAAGAAATGCGTATGATAAATTTAATCAACACAACTATTATTCTTATAACTAATCGATGCAAAGATGATGCATTTTTAATTTCAGTTCTATATTGAAGGTTAAGAATGTGAGAGCGAAACTAATGATAATAATAATAATAATCATCATCATCATAACAATAGTAACAACAACAATAATGATAATAATAATAATAATAATAATAATAATAAATTAATTAATAACAATAATAATAATAATAATAATGAAACAGACTCACACAATTTTTTTTTTTGGCGGCCTTGAGTGACATACGACTACACAACTGCTACTACTGCTATCTATATATATCTATATTAAGAACTGCGCGACATGTCTGCGCGCGGTACTCCCGCCATTTTTGAACCAAAATAATGGAACAAAGTAAATTGTTCAGAAGATTGTATCATGATTTGTTTACGTGGCTATCGTGTCCACGTTAAGGTCGATTGATTCGAAATATCGAATTCAGAAATTATGTTGGGAGTTCAGTTCACACAACCGTGTCATAAATAAATAGTCACATCTATTTCCCCTCGTAGTCATTTGTAATTAAGATACGTTTATGTTCATATTGAGAATCGAGCATTTTTTTTTTATCATACCGTTAAGGATTTCAAAGTGAGTTACCAAAGTATTGAAAGTATCTACATGCGACCATACAGAATTAATAATGTTCGCTTGCTTCAAGAGAAATGTGAAAACTTTACCTGCCCAACAGATAAACGTTGACTCATTTGTCATCTGCCGAATATGTCACGATGGTAATTTTCATTTTCTTTTTTTTTATCAACGTGATTACGATAGGAATTATGTGACGAATAATGACTAATCATAATCATAAGAATGGTGTGTTATTTCGGTAATCCTTGAAGACACTGAATTCTTCCCTGATTGCAAAGACGTTTAATTTTTTATTATGATCAGTATTATTTTCCATCTTCTCTCATTTTAGGCGACAGTGTCGAAGAATTAATAGATCCTTGTGAATGTGCCGGCTCTGTTGCCCTCATTCACGTGAGTTGTTTGGAAAAATGGCTTTCTGCATCCAACACACAACACTGCGAGATATGCCATTATAAATTTCCAATTGAAAAAAAAAATACACCATTAACATTGCAGGTAAGCGAATGAAACGGGATACGGCATGAATAAGGGTTATCTCGAATATACACTATGCCATCACCATTCATATATTATTTTTCTATTATTTTTTATTGTTCATGATTTTTTTCACGATTTTGCTCGAAATTTTGATGGTTCTGACTGGTGGAAAATATTGATATGTATATTATTGATATAATCTACAAAAGCTGCTATCAATGGGAGAATTATGACCCGAACATTCGCCATTTCTATTTGTTTATTGTTGATGTTACAGTCATTATATGAATGGTTGAAATCAATGTTGATGGATGACCCCCGGATAGTCGTTGGTGATGTAATTTTTTTCTTATTCTTGACACCAATGTGCATTGCTGCAACGTATCTTTGCGGTCTTGGTGCAATATTATATGGTCGTAAGGGATTTTGGGGCAGTGCTGGTCTAGCATTTCTAAGTACAACGCTCATTGCTACTTACGGTCTATGGCTGGGCGTCACTTTGAGGTGAATATACACAGTTTTTTTCCATTTCATTCTATACTAAAATCGAATTTCTCTTAAAATGTCTCCTCTGATAGATTTCATGTTAGATCATGGTACAAATGGTGTGAAGGACATCAACAAATTAAATTAATAATGCAGCATCTTGCAAACAATAAAGAATTTAGAAACGAAAATTGTGGCGAGTCAAGTTCATCATTATCCATAAATGAACACGATAATGTAAATGGTATTGATTAATTATGCAGTTTCATGCGCGCTTATCATCTATTTCATAACGTTTTCATAAAAGCGTTGTCATCAATTATAGATAATTGATCAATACGGAATAATTCATTTTCATCTGAAAATACTATAAAATGAATCTTAGCGTTAGGATAACTGTGAATTTAATTTAGCAATGTGATTCCTGATTGATGAAGAAAAATTTTATCCTCATGATTATTATCTTGAGTCTATAACGATAAATTATGGAATATGTTCATTGACAAAATAATTTTCTAACTACGTGCTAAATATTCGATCATTTTTGAAACCATATTTTTACTTATGGTTCAATGCTCTGCTATTAATCATCGTGTGCCAAAGTATGGGTATAGAATATATATATTATTCATGAGCTATTCTAGGATTTAATGAGCGCTCATCGATCATATGAGTTGTGCGAAATAATGCATTATGAATGTTCATTTGTTGACACGAAATGTTTATTTCGAACGCAATCATAATTTTTCTCGATGATTTTGTTGTTGTTTCATGTAAATACAATGGTTATCAAGAATAAATGAATCAAATGAGAGAAAGTAATTGTCGTTGTAGCCAAATAACACGGAGCGCAGCTTCGCTGTCCACAATCCTTTCAAAGTATCGCGGAATATTAATTTAAGGATATTGATAATATGAATATTTTATCGAAAAGTTTTAATCGAAGAGGGGAGGTATTATCACAATTTTCATGTGTAGAGAGAAAACTGCACTGCCTTTCCCATTCATGATAGAGCACATTTGATATCTATAATAATTTCCTTCGATATACACCCGGGGATTTTTCATGTTAAGGATCGAAATAACAAATTATTCCAATTGCGGATTCCAGAAAAAGTGCTCAATATTGTTGTTTTATATCACAACGCGATACTGGAGTCGGAGAGCGATTCCGTATCAACGTAGTCTGATAATAAATCAGGAATCACCGAAATTACAAAAGAAAAAGGCAACAATTACAGGTGGATCAAATTTATGAAATAAAGAAAAATAGTATGATTGGTTAAACAATTCGGCTGAATTATTGATATCTACTGTATATATTTGTGGCTTTCACTGCAAAAATACTTGCAGCAGTTTGAGAATCACTGAAACATTTATAGAAGCTTTTGGTTCTCTTGATTTTTTGAGAGTAGTGTATTTACTATTGTAAAAAACTATGGAACATAATGAATACACCGACAGAAGGTTTGATTTTAATTTTTCGATTTCAAGCGAAAAAAAATGAGGAATCTGTTAATTTCGAAATTATTGTACTGTAATATCTTCATAATTAATCCAACATAATAACTGAAAACCACTAAACTAACTTATTTCTATTTTACAATAACTGATAATCTCGCAGAAGAATCTTTACATTGATTTAGGCATATATAAACAATTATAACCGCGATAAAAAGTGATGGAACATTACAAATCCAAGTTTTATTGAAGCGTTCGGTGATATCATCTCTAATATTTTTAGAATAATGAACGAAAATATGTACATGAGAGTAAGTTCACCTGTCCATGTCGCTTATACTCATTATCTTAAATAATTTAATTCCGAGGTCTCATTGGTTATATGTAGAATATGTTGTATATAAGCTCCCCCAGTTATACTAACCCTCTTTCTGTACAACCCTCGTGATCATAAAATAATATTGGTGCTACAACAATGACGACTTGTGATGGAAATGTATTCACGGGTCGCGGCCGAGTTTTGTAAAATTATAAATTGAAGGTTGTTTTGCGGATGCCATCGTCTTATGATACACAGTTAGCAAGGTAATGACATTATTATGTCAAGGGAAATGTTCATTACTCTGCGGAATAGAGAACGAATCTCAATATAATGTCATAAACTCGTCTACCTATGAAAGTCCAACTGGAAATTTTTTTTTTATAGGAATAACAATTCGGCAATTTCATTGTGAATCAATTTTCCATTATCTGTTGATCACGTTATGATTACAGGCGGACATCGAGTATTTATTCTGCGCTGAACGTTGTGTGTAAATTTTTTTTTTGTCAGCTCATAATTTATGAAATTGTCAATTTAAAATCCGATATATGATGGATATTGGATAATGATTTTTAAGTTCTTTCGATATTTTTTTTTTCCTAATGTCGATAAACTTTGAACTAGTTACGCTTCTTTCAGTGAGCGCATTTGACAGGCTACAAGCGTTATTTTTTTTGGATTCCAGTCGTTGATATTTTTTTCCGAATTCACGTTCACTGTTTTATGGGCTCATAGTATCGACTATGAAAAACGCCAGTTATAGTGATGTATGAAATGTAAAGTAATGATAGGTGACGTAGCTTTAAATTAGTTTTTATGATTATTTTCGAGGTCCCGATAAGAAGCTGTTTCAATAGACGCAAATAGAACTAAAAATAAAAATAGAGGCTGACAACCACAAACAACTAATGAAAATGACAATTATTGACTTCATTGTCAAACCAATGTTACATTGGTGATGGATTGATGCTTTAATCATTATTTCAAGTAATTCATTCAAGTTATTAACGTGAGGTATGCGAAACTTTAGATTGTCGTGTTATTTATATGTGTATCATAATTATTATAACTTTATACATATATATAAAATATGAAGTATGGGACATGCCGATCTCATATTGATGAAGATAATAGCGATGTAAATATATATATGAAAGCACATGCGCATTATAAATATAAAGTGGTTGTCATGACCACCACGCGCGGGGTTGCAAAGGACAACTATACTTTTCATTGTCAATCGAACTTTCTATGTTGGCACAAGTGGAAGACACAGAAGAAATAGAAAACGTAACACCCGATTATTCAATGGAGAAGTTTTCTTCTTAGTGATTGGAGAACTTTATTTGGTTCATTTTTTCATCAATTTCTCGTAAATGAAGAATAGCTAAAAATATTGTATTAAATCTGAAAAATATTTTTTATTCACGTGGCACGATCTGAATTCTGAACGCAATGAACAATTCATGGTCATGTAGTTAAGCGATTCAAGTGACATCCGGAAAGTTGAAGGCCTCAATGGGCTAAGAGAAAATTTGCATATGTGGATAATAATTTTTTTTATGTTTGTTTCAAAAGCACTTGTAAAGAAGTTGAGGCGATATCAACCGAAAATTTCATTGCCCAATAGTTACTATTGTTACGTGCACGAGGAACTAATTCGAGGTCATGGTTGACGGTTTGGTGATTATCGTAAAAGAAGAAATAATATTTTAATACAATAACACAAACACATTTTTATTAAATGCGAGATTGGATGTGCAAAATAAATCGGATGACCAATATATGGTAGTGTAATATAGGTGGTGGTTATTTGGTGGCAGGCAGTGCGTCGAGACAATTGGAGTAATCCACCATGTGAATCAAGCAGCCAGAATAACAAACAGCCTCTGTGATATATACCTACTATGGGCACTTGCCTGGACACTGGTAATAAATCAAATTTTTTGACTATATTTTTGTCGATATTAGAATTCTCTTGAGCTAACATTTTCCTACCATACATCCTTATTTCCATGAAACAAAAAGAAATGACTATCAGTATTGGATGTCTATTCAGTTCGATAACCCATTCTAGTGAATATTTCGTCAATGACTTTTTTTAGATTAGAATTGCGCCGTCACTCACGGCTTCATTGCCATATTATTATTAGTATTATAATACAACTAGTTGGAGGATGCGTGTCGAGTATTTTCCTCTAATGTAGATTGCAGATATTCAATATTCTCTATGTCATCAACTACCTTAACGATTCACAATGCGACTGTTAATGTGAATTCGAATTTCATATAATACTATGGTCATTTTCTTTTCTCTATTCTATTGTGATAGAGCAAAAAAATGGATCGCAGATACTCGAGGATGGCGATGCTCAAAGTGTTGGAAAATGGCGAGGAGAAGCAGGTCTTTTATCAACACCACCCGATGGCCAGTTCCCAATGCAAAATGTGGGGCCTGTTAAATTTGAACCACCCAATGTTCCTGTCATATTCATACTTGGTATGTCCCATCCGCTTAATATACTTCCTACTTCAACCTTGTTACGATCCATCCTCAATGTAGTTAATTTTTTTGTTTGGTCATTCAATGATTTGTGAAAAATTATCAATAGGTGGTCCCGGGAGCGGCAAGGTAACACACTGTGATAATTTGGCTAAAGAGAAAAAGGGAGTGACGCACATCAACATGACTGATCTTTTGCAGCAGTATGCCATAGGAAATGGTAAGACTATGACACCATAACTATTCCGTAATTTTTCGAATAATCTTCCTGAAAAATATTTTGACAAGAGATGCCATGCCCTGAGAAGAACGACTCATTCTATTTGAGAGTACCGTTTTTATGATAATTTATCATTTGCGTTGAATAACGAATTCGAAGTTATATCTTTGCTTGCAGGGAAAATACAACTAAATTCTTTTGAAGGCCTACTGTCCTCTTCTCAAAATTCCAATCCGATATATCTCTCAATCATTTCGAAAATTTAATAATTCATGTGAAGACATCAGATTTTGACGTGAAGTTTAAAAAATTGTTCGACAATACATATAAAGAATGAATCTTATGGAATATAATATGATTGTATCAGAATGCGTGTATATAACGGGTGAAAGGAAAACTCTTACCCTGTTAGACCGCGAACGTTGCGTGGAACAATCGATATTTTCGATGTGATCGATCGTTCAATGTGTAGGAAGACACACTCTTTCTGTTTGTAATTTCATTGTGTAAACAAAAGGCGAGTGAACATATATATATATTGAACACGAATAATTCGTATATACGCAATAATTGAATGATGACATCATATTTATTATACGTTTGTCACTACGAACTTATATTTGGTGGAAAAGTATATATCCAATTGATGTCACATGTACATCTCTTGTAGATCATTTTTGTTTTTATCAAATGAAAATGAACTTTTTATCCGCAGACATGCAAGACTTCGGTCTTCTAAGCAGCAAAACTGTTGCTGAAGTTCTCATGCTTGAAATGAAAATGTCACCGAGTGCTAAAACATTTCTGGTCAGCGGTTACCCAAGAAATATGCGTGATGTGGTTGAATATTCAGAAAAAGTGAGTTGCACAAATTTCAGTTAATCTTATTAAATTTATAACGAAATTTCACCCTGATTCATTGATGCCATAAATTTATATTCCAACTCATTATTATAACGATATGATAGTAGTTTATTTTACACCCAAATTTTGATTTTGAGTATTGGCATATCATATTTTACCTACATGTAAAAATTGTTACGAAAAACTGGCATATAATTTTCAAGTCCAACTCACTGATACACATGTAACGGACGCTTAATTCAATGAAGGATATATTGTTATGAGAAATAGAAATATTACGACTTATAATTCAATATGTTTGATCAGTCTGATTCGGAGTGAGATGATTTACCTTTTGTCAACGATTCAAATGAATATCTGCGAGTCGAATAATTAGAGGGGCCATCAATTTCCATGATGTGTCGCGTTGGAAATAGAAAAAAAAACAATCTGAGGATATAGCGTATATCATTATATGTATGACCGTATATTCATTTTCCAGATACAAATTGTTAATGGTGTGGTACTTGTTTCATGGAGGCAAGAAGTTCTTGAACGGCAAATACATTACGGTGCACAACTGGGTCACGTTGTTCTCAGCTTAGCACGAATGGAACTCAAAAATTTTTACAGAAATGTTATGCCTGTTGCAGAATACTTCGATCGAAGTGGAATATTAATAGAGGTGAATTTGGAATCCGACTATGAAACATATGCAATAAGAAAATACATATGTATGCATACAAATATTTGATCTATACGTGGAAAATATACAACGCCGACTGTTTTTCGTTGATGAGCGTCCGTTTAGACTATTACTTATTCAATGCAACAAATGCTTCCGGCTTATATTGTATTGCTTACCAAGGTTGGAATGGATTTTAAACTTTAAACTTCATTAATTAACAGGTTAACGGAGAACGAAATCCAAGTGAAGTTTATTTAGATTTTATGGAAACAGTAATGAGGCTCCTCGGATTGTCTGATGGCGCAACAATTAACACAGCCCCCCGATTGATGGAAGCCGAGGTTTATTATATTTTATGTTACTTGAGAAAAGTCTTTAAAATTTTTTTTTAAATCGCATAACATTAAAAAAGGTTGAAGTCGAGAGGACTGGGGTTGTTTCTAAAAGGGAATTATTGGATGATAGGCCACTATCATCACAATTGATACATATTGATCCCGCGAAAACGGCTAACAAAGTGAGAAAAGAGCTCCCCAGTTTCATTTGGGTAATTGGTGAGCATGATCATGTATCTTATACTAATCTTGATACATCAATTCTCGTTATTGTTCGCACTCACATGCATTATCATTTAACATATTTGATTTTAGGTGGGCCAGGTAGTAATAAAACACAAATGTGCGTTCAAGCAATAAAGAATATGCCAAATTGGATTCATATAAGCGTAGGGACGTTACTTCGAACTATGACATCGTCGAATATTCTTGTTCGCGATGCGGTTGCTGCGGGTGAAATGGTTCCACAGGACATTATTATGCAATTAGTTGAACAGCAAGTTCTTTTGAATCGTGAAAACGATGGAATTGTTATTGATGGATATCCAAGAGATCTCAATCAAGTTCGAGTGTTTCAAAACAAGGTCAGGATGGTATTTCGCATTTTGAATTTGTGTTCATTGTGTCAATGATTGTTAATATTGATACTACTTTTTTTCCCTTATATAACTATATATATAGTTTGGACAAAATCCACCTTTGATTCTCTTGGACTGTTCTAAATTACAACTTGGACGAGGAAAACTTGATGACAGTGTGCCAGCTTTTAGAAAACGATTAGAAATATTTCGAGGAATTACTCTGCCAATGTTGAAAACGCTTGATAATAACAGTCGCCTGATAACTGTATGTTCTATTGTTAATCGTGTGATTCATTTAATTTTTATAAAATAATTACAATTTTCACTATCATCTAGGTGGATGGAGATACTGATGTACCAGCAGTTCAACAAGAGTTTGCAGCGATAATGTATCAATTGATGTTGAAGGCACGTCGAAAACACCAATCTGATCTACTCAGGGCACATTCAGCATTGTCATCTGGTAATGCCAAATCACATATCCCGAATGGACTCTCTAAAAATGATGTAAAAGCTTTCAGCAAGAAGGATGAACGAACCGTGGTCACACAAAAAACTTGGGGTAATCTCAATATTATATCCAATGTAATAATGAGACGATCGTTCCTATTACGTTTCTAGAATCAGAAGTCCTTTGGATGTTTTTTAACCAGTTGCGAATGCTATTGTACAAGGACAATGAAATTCGTTTCGAATTCATATGACCTCAAATTGCATCTTAATAAATATTCAAGGAAAAAATTAATTCTGTAGCTTGATAATTCGAAATATGATTCTGTTTCAGTGAATAAGAAGATGATGAATGGCTTGGACGGAAAAAGTGTTCAACGACAATTCAGTTCGAAAGTTCACGAAGCTGTGCAGAACGGTACGCAAATAGCTAATGGTGTACTTAAAAATTCACGGTCTAATGCCAATAATAATATACTATTGAATGGTGATACTGATGGTGCTCAAACTCACTTACAAAATGGCATAGGCCATATTGCCGATGGTGTTTCGTCAGGATTGAACCGTGTGGCACCTGCTCCTTTTCTTACAAATAGTAATGCTGCGATGAATTCAAACGACTCCTTCAAGAAAATGAGTAACGAAATCGGAGATTATCATCGTGATCTCCATATCTGATTCAGATATAGCATTTGTGAAAAGTTTAAAATGGAAACAAGGAAAAATGAGAAATACACACCGATTGATTATATCAGTATTATGTGAATGATTCAGTTGTTATAATTGTAGCACGTGAATATCAATTTTTTATAGAACATAGTCATGGTTTGACATTTACAAGTTCAGTTCTTTGAATAAGCACGACCAATGCTTCAGAAATTCATATGGAGTTTTACAATTTATGATTTCGTTTGGTTACATAATTCTGACGACAATATTATGGTATTCTATTCGCAGAAAAACTTATTTTTGTGCAATCGGATATGTTAGATAGGTGTGGGTAAGAGAAGAAATATATGCGATCCAGCTAGCTGACTATTGTGTATATGTAATATGATTTTGTCGCATCGGGCTAGCCCCCACAGCAATTATATTGCGCGGCCAATATAATAATGGAAATTTTTCGTGAAACTGAAATGTTTTTCGGAATTTCACATTTGTCCGCAGATGGATCCGTGTTCGGTACATTATAAAATTGTTTTATAATAAGAACCATAGAGAGATTGAACTCGAGGATTGAATTATGTTTCATCGATTTTGTATACAATTTGAATTTCAAGTTAGTGTTTGATGAGAAAAAAAAACATCGAAAATGAGAGAAGGGCCGGGGGACAAGACAAAAGTGCCTTCACAATGTAGGATTTACGAATAACAAACTCATGAAATTGAATGAACATATTTCATATTTGAAACTTTCATACATTTTTACGTCCGTCCACAATATATGTTTAATAGGGAACGTTAGAAGATAATTTGCAGAAAAACAAGATCAATTCAGGAGAAATAAACAAGTTTTATTCGTAGAGATTGATTATTGATTATACATATATATTACTTGTAATTACGATAAGTTATCTTTAAGGTGCAATTTAGCATCGAAAAAATTTCAGTCTAAATGATCAACCAACCAATAATATTCATATAACCTATTAATGGCACCGTGTAATTACATATTCATTCCCTTCTAAATATTTGAATAAAGTTTGTTACGATCAAAATTTTCATCTGTTCGATGAGGGAGAAGATCGAACATATTATATTATATTATATATATATTACTGTTAGTATACTTATTTATAACTATTAATTTCACTAAAATTATATGAAACTTGAATAAACTATCGAACGATATTCTACGGTTTTATAATATTCACGAGCATTTGAGATTTATTTACTTGATTGAATTTCTTTCTCATACTCACCGTTAATCGGTTATTTACTGATCTTGGTGTGTCAATTGAGATAAGCCATCATTAGGTTTATGTTTGATGTGTAAATAGACATACCGAATTCCTACTGTATGGAGATACGATAAAATATTGTATATTCTGAACCATGAGAATCATATCAGCAAGATATTGCTTGGGTGTGGATGTTCGGAAAGTCAACATTTTTAACAAAAAAAATAGATTCGCTAGCTTATAATCTTATAAGAAATCATCTTGGTCGTATAAATATTTCGACAGAATGCTTATCCTGCTATGTGAGTGAATATATATTTGTACAATTAATACGATTGATTAGGTTTACACCCGAATGCATGTATAATGGTTGAATAAAACGATTCGTTGTCGTTTGTTTTTTTTTTCTTTTTCAAAAACAGTCGAATTCAACAATTCATGCTTATCTGTTCACATATAACTGAAATATATAATCACCACTCGATTCGTAAAATTAAATAATTTTCACATGAAATATGCCTATCAGAATGTTTTTTCCATTGATATTCGCATTTGTCACATTAATGATTGCGGACATTGCGGTTTCGCACATCACGAATTCCGATTCCATCAATTCCGTCATTCGTTATTCCGCAACGTCTTTTTCCATGGAACGAGCGTATTTGAAATATGAGTTTTGTGTATGCTGCTGAAACACAAACCCAATACTGTTCCATGAATGTGTGCAGATGTATATATCTAATAATGGACCTGAACGTTTGTATATATTAATGTATATAAATGTCAAAAAACATATCACCATACATATACTTTGAATTCTGATGATACTGTTAATGTACTTTTCGGTATTACTTAATTGCAGATAGTCTGAGAAAATAATACATGCATTCATGAAACAATGAAATTTTTCATAATTTACTAACGATGAAATTAACGGTCATCCCATCATATTTCATTTGAGTTGAGTTTCCGAAGAATTTCCTTTTAGTTTTTCCTTCAGTAGTACATTGAACCGATTTGTCACGGTAAAATGAGCCTGTGGGTAGATAAATATCGTCCAACAACTCTGGCAAAGTTGGATTATCATACACAACAAGCAGAACACTTGAAGAACATGGTATGTATATAAACATTTGATATTTAAGGTTAAGTCCATGTGGATATTGAGAAATAATCGAGTCAATTAGGTGCAGAAAGGTGATTTTCCGCATTTATTGGTTCATGGACCACCAGGTTCGGGTAAAAAAACAAGGATGATGGCAATAATTCGTGAATTGTATGGAACCGGCGTTGAAAGGCTGCGAATGGAAGTTATGCACTTTGAAGTTTGTGAAACATTTTCTTTTCTCTCATCTTGCTCCATTTTCAAAATATCAAACGCTCTATTAACCGTCATATGATGTATTCATCAGACTCCGTCAAAAAAAAAACTGGAAATAATGACAATAAGCAGTAACTATCATATTGAAGTGAATCCCAGTGATGTTGGAATTTACGACAGAGTTGTGATTATGGATCTTGTCAAGACAACTGCTCAAACACATCAAATTGATATTAATGGGCAGCGCGATTTCAAAGGTAAAAATTCGTTAGTCATTTTATCACTATTAGATGAGTGATGTGAGAATATTTATCAATATTTTCGTTCTTGTTTTTCTTTATCAGTGGTACTGCTGACGAACGTTGATCAACTCACAAAGGATGCTCAACATGCGCTGAGGAGAACAATGGAAAAATATGTGACAACTTGTAGATTAATTCTTTGTGCCAATTCAACATCACGAGTGTTGCCAGCTATCAGATCACGTTGTCTTAGCATCCGCGTACCCGCCCCGACAGTTTCTCAAATCAAATGTGTATTACAAACCATATGCAAACGTGAAGGTTTCAATTTACCGGATGAGTTGGCAATTCGTATTGCTATGGCGAGTGAAAGAAATTTGCGAAGAGCAATTCTAATGTTGGAGGCATGCAAAGTTGAACAATACCCGTTGACTGCCGATCAGCAAATCGCTGAACCTGATTGGCAAATATTTGTTAAGAAAACAGCATCGATGATGGTGACAGAACAAACTCCAAAGAAACTTTTAGAAATTCGGGGTAGATTTTACGAACTTCTAACTCATGCAATTCCATGTGATCTAATATTCAAGGGATTGCTTCGAGAAAGTATAAAAAATTGTGATTTCCAATTGATATCTGAGATTGTTTCAATGGCTGCTGAATATGAGCATAGAATGCATCGTGGTTCAAAATCAATTTTTCATCTTGAAGCATTCACTGCGAGGTTCATGGCAATTTATAAAAAATTCATGGATGGTATGTCGATGAATGATTTCGAATAAATCATTGTTATTTTTTTCATTATATGGTAAAAACAAGGTGATTGAACGTTGAATAAATGGTCGATCTCCACGAAAATGAATTAATTGTATTAATTTTTCATATATAAATAAGATGCACAGTAATCAATCTCTTATTTAATGTTCTAATATATTACTCATTAATTTGAGTATATATTTTTAATGATGATTAAATCATCGTGGCGAGCGGCAGAGATGTAAGAACAGAGAGTCCGAGAACAGTCCAACCAGTGCTGTAGACTTGTTTCATTTTCAAGAACATACCCAAGTCCCAACACTGAATTATGAAAAATATTCGCAAATACATTAGTACTTCCAAGTAATTTCAAGATACAGTTTCAAAATTCATGGAAAATCTTACCAAATGACGAATGCCATTGAAAAAATGGTATGTAGCTGGCCATGCAATTGCTAATTTTCCAACAAAAAGGATTGGTATTGGCAAACAAAGAGCATCCACCGATTGGATGAAACAATTCACGCCGCCAGGTAGAAACAGTTCAGCTGGAAACGTGATAGAAAGGCATATATTCAACTCTAAATCGCGCATACATGATGGTATAATGTTATAAATGTATCTCACTCAATCCAGCAGTCATAGCATAAGAAGCGAGTGCCATTCCAGTGCCACGATGAGTGATTGAGAGAATCGTAGTTAATTGTGGCTTATATATTGTTAAATGAGGTGACATTGGTCTCATAAGACGTTCATTCCGTTGGGCATGACTCTCGCACACTTCGACAGCAAGATTGTTGGGAATTGTCGATGTAATTTTCACCGATCTGAAAAGTCATTAAAAATTTCAAGCATCTATTCTCTGTATCCATTTAGGGCGAAGTCTTTATGTTCTATTTCATTCGATTTCAGTTTTTGTTAGTGGAAAATCAATTTTTTTTCAGAACATTACGATTATTCTTATCCAAATGAAAGGTATATCAACAATGATTATGGAAAAAACGAATGAATAATTTATCTTCAATTTGTTTATTGTGATTCTGCATATAACTTCGTGAAAGAAGTTGACTCAATTTTTTTATGAAAATCGCTCGTCAGTCAATGAATAACACTCTAAACTGGAATACCCCACAATGGAATAACAATTTTCAGTATCATAAAAATTCATAATCAACCATTTGTGACAAAAATCTGGTGATTACGTAATGCATACTGAACCTTACTTGGTAGTAAATACGCCACGGAATTGATTGGCATCCAAATTCTTTCGACACAACAATCTAGAATATTGAATTTTTTCGTGAATTCATACAATCAAATTACTTTTATTTATTTTTTTTGATGATCAAAATGACGCGAGAACGTTCTCATCTCATTACCTGGTAAAGATGATTGCCATTTTTGCCAGATATTTTTCTTTCTAGAATAAGTAATATCAACCAATATATTATTGATAACAGTTATGGTCAATTATTATTCAAGCCATGCAATAAAAAGAGTAGATCATGAAATATCATATGAATCTAACTCACATCACAGATCACAGGGCAGGGGAGGAAAATCAGGACCGTGAAAATTTCTGCAACTGACAGTGTAAATTAGTTGGGATAATATGGCCAACTTAACCTCAATGTAGGATCACATAACACGCCGCCATGTTTTTCGATATTTCCATGGTAGAACGAAAATGAAGGGGAAGTGTAGGGGATATATATGTAGTAATCTTTTTCAATTTCAATTTCATTTTCATAGTTGTATGGTCAACATCTTGTTACACGCATATATGTATAGATATATATATTTTTATTATTACATTCAGTTTAAGAACATCGTCAATAAACATATGGCGTAATATTCCACCTAATTATGTAATGACAATTCAATTACATCCGTATTCAATTTTTATTTTTCATTTTTCTCCAATAGAATGATTAATATTAGATTCCAGTACTTTCAGTACTAACAGTTATGTCGGTTTCATGATTCATTCTCCTTTACTTCATGTACGAAACATAAAATGCACATCAAGCACACTGTTCACTACGAGATGAAATATTATTATAGTTATAATCCATCCCTATTTAATTCAAAACTCAACGAAATCACTCCCGTAGGTTTGAATGTTATTTCATTCTACATTGTTCATTGATACAACAATAAACTTCAAATTTGCTTTGTCCTATAGTCCAATGACAGAATTGAATACTATTCAGAGTATTTTGACTACACATTAACAGCACCGCTGTCAACTGGTGACTTATAATACACCTCCTATTTGTTGTTTCGATTTCGATATGTGGCTCTGTCCGTGTACTATATGTTCCTAAATTCATACAGATAGAAGCTGTTAATGCGCGTAGGCTTGATGAATTCCGAATTTTATTATTTTACTATTCAATTAACTCTTCATTCATTGTCAATAGTCTCTCTAAGTATCAAATAAGATCCCTACAGTTTTATATGAAATATGTTATTATGTATAATCAACAAATTTTATAAGCAGATGAACGAACGAATGAGTGAGTGAAAAAGTGGATGGATAAGAAAAAAAGATGCCTCACATTCATGAGACTAAAATGTTGGACCCAGAAAGGAAGTATAGTTTGCACGTCGGATAGATTCGGGACTCAATCATTTTCTGTTGAACTACTGGACACAACTAGATAAAATGGTTCAGAAACAATATGATAGTCTCGTCCGTTCAAAAATATTAACCTGATGCAAGCAATGGGAGTTCAGAAGCGAATGCATATGTACATCTTGTCTGGAGATTGATAAAGTAACATTCAATATCGAATATTTTTTGCTTTCCAAGATATTGTATTAATTTAATACACTTCTTTTATCTCTTTTCATTTATTCGAAGAGCTTTGTCACGTTATTACAGATTCGGTATGGAACAATTTCTCGGTATTATGGAAACAAGCAACTAGACATTGCTAAACATTTTCTGTTTCGCTATTAAGAGTAGAGATTCACATTTTGGTTTTATCATGTTTGGAAGATTCTTATAGAGGGAATTCATCGAAGGAAAAAAAATAATTACATTTTTAATGAGAATCATAATTTCCGATATGTATGGAATGGGAGAAATTCATAACATGAAATCGTTTTAATACTTAATTTATAGTGGATGAAGATAGAGTTGCGATTCGATATTGAAAACGACTAGAAAGTCTCCAAAGTCGAGTTATTGGATGAAAACATGAAACCGAAACGCAAACGAGACACAACCTATCTTTTCGGCAAAAAAGAAATAATATTCCCAAGATGTTTGGAAATATTTTTGAATACCAGAATATATTTTATATAATAAAGGGACGAAATTATTGATTCAATGTGACCAAAATAACAGAACCAGTAGGACTAGAACATTTAGATTCGTATAAAGAAAAATTGTATTATATATTTCTTCATTGTATGCGAGTCAATATTCGTTTTCCTGTTTTTCTATCACTCACTCTATGGTTCTATTAGCCCACGCGCCATCAAAACGATTTGATCTATTGGATCTAATTATGCTAAGTCTTGCATTCACATTTAACCATTTATGTATCTCATTGTCTTCTTCATTTTCAATTTTCACATTTTATAAAAATTCTGTTTGTATTCATTGTTCCACCACTCGCAGTAGCAAACACAAGTTGTTTCATTGCTTAAATTGGATTGTTTAACTATTATCAAACGTAGCTCTCTGGCTTAGGCGATAGTCCCATGGATTGAGCACCGTCAACCAAGTTCGATTTCATACTTGATGATGGGTCTTGTTGAGTTATCGTCGCTGAACTTCGCATTTCGATCAGTGAGGCTCTGAAATTTTTCATGACACCATTAATTCCCCCCCCCCCCCCCCCCCCCCCCCCCCCCCCCCCCCGCGTATATACGTGGGCACATGGATGAACATTCCTTATGGCATACAACATTTAACAATATTAATCCAGTTCAGTGCTCTATTGTATAGTCCGCTTAATCTAAGCATATCATCGACTTCCCCATGTCATTAGTTTAGTTGTTGATTTTGGGGATTGTATTTATCCGAGCCGATGCAAATATTAAACGGCATTCTGAGAAGCACAACAGCAACGACAATGATAATAATAGCAAGAATAACATATATGATAACTGAAGCGCATGCACTAATGGAGTAATATTCTCTGGTTGAATTTGAGTAGGTAGATTATTGCCTGTTCAGCAGAGTGGTGGAACAAACGTTTGACTGTTTATGTTGGCCTCCAAACATCCGGGTCCTCCATAAGTGTAGTATGATGATCAGTTGGTGGTGCTGTTCCTTGCGGAGAAGCCAAACCTGTCGGCGATGGCATCTCAGCTGATGGGGGTGCTAATGACCCTCTGTCAGTTCATTCTTGTTAGTGTTATTGAAACAACAGTATTTTATTGTCGCATGCAAAAATGAATGAGGTGTACAAATCTTATTTGTGATCAGCTGTGTTGAACATTATCAATAGATTATTTTAGTCTCGTTATGATGGACAGATGAGAACATCGATGCACGATAAACTCAATATTGACGGGGATAATTCCCGAAGCAATGAAAAATTCACGCGGAAGATATAGACACAAACACAAATATACAAACATAGTCCATCCAGATAAAAAAAAGTTTGAGTGCAGAGCAACAGTATCGCACGCGTGTATATATACTGGGCCCTTCACCATTTAAAACGCCCAAAATTTTCAGTGAAATTAAAAGCAGTTTGAAGGAGAGGGAGATAGCGGAGTTGTATGGCAGGTCATTTTTTAAGAAGTTTCGATATTTTGTGAGAGATTCGAGTGCACATTATGAACTCTCTTGATAAATCTGTTCTGTCTGGAATTTTCTTAAACCTATCCAACCCGTACTACATTTTGGATTGATATTATTCATCTCAGAACAACTTTGTAAATCATTCGATAATCATAACAAATTTGACTAGCGTTAGTTCACTGTTCACTGGTTGAAAAGCTAAAAATGTGTTTGCAAGCTCCCTATTGAGATCCATAATCATCCATGATATTTCCTACTTAGTTTCTCATTAGTTGAAAAAACTATGAATTTTCAGTATATTTGAATAATCCAAATAGTGATGATCCTTATGTTCACATTGATTTACGAAATGTCCAATATGTAATTTTAATTCAACAGGTACATCATGAAGTTTGCCGCTAAATTTTTAGACAATGTTTCGCGACGAGGACCGCCATAGCGTGAGTAATAGAGTTTGATTGCATGGATGTTCATTCGATTTTGGATCGATATCTCAAAATCGTCTCGAATATGATGTAGACTTCCATACTACTACTACAGAACAGATTAATCTTAACATATCTATACTCACTTTTTACCAAGAGACATGAGACCATATAAGGCTCCAGTTGCAAATATCAAGCCATTGCCGAATATACTAGTGAAATTGTGACACATAAAGACTGGAGGCAATGCCAATCTGGAAATATTCATGTACAGAAATGTATTTTCGCACAATTATTTTTATGATCCTCATTTGAAAAATGAAATAAAGATTCGATTGTATTTCTCTTATGATTACTTACAAGCAATAACCAACAGCGCGATTCCAATAGGGCCTTCTCTCAACCCAATCGCTCAAATTTTGTACAAAGTCAATGAACATACAGCAACAAGGTGCTTCAATAGTGACAACTAAGAATCCACTGACCATTTGCCACATGCCACTAAGAAAACACGACACATCACCGAAAATAATACCAACGCAATTCCACGCGCCAAGGAATATTGCGACTGGAATGAAATAAATAAAAAAAACTTTAACCGCAGAATTCGATGATACTCAAGGATTAGATGGCCAGAATAAAGCCAATGAAAATAAAATAATTTGAATTTCCATCTGAATATATTTACACAAACTCATAACTTATGAAAATTTACTGGTCATTTCAATTTTTTGTGAATGAACTACTATGACTTACTGATTTCAGTATTCACCGATTAAATAAAAAATTGGAGCACAAATTTCTTATTCATACTAACTTCAATCTCTTATATGTATATATATTCAGTATGATAGAATGATAAAAAATGAAAAAATATTGACAAGTCAATAGGGTGTTATTTTATAGAACTGATTAATTAACTAGTTATTTTCATTTTTATCATATCCTTACATAGACTACCGGCGGTGCCGAGGCCGCGACCAGCATATTTCATCCACCAGGGTACATCATCCTTCGATACAGGATCCTCTCCAGGTCTTTCCATAATGGAGGCTATTTTCTGTCCAAACGACTGTAAACAAAAACGCAATATTTATGGCCAAATGAAATTCTATTTGGCTGCCATCATTTTGTTCGACTTTATAATTCACAACCCTGAGAATGAATTCGAATCAACGATGTAATTTCATTATAATTACCATGGTTGATATTTTCCCAAGTTTATCGGCTGCTTGTCAGCTGACAAATCTACACTTCGGCAAAATTGTTCCGAATTATCTCCTTTCAAAATCGTCCACCTCGTACAGCTGAAGAGGCCACACACTAAGAATTTTTGTTGACGTACTTGAAAACCATCGATCCACGATACCTACCGATATAGCATGAGATACTCGAGAAATTATATATATACGGTACTATACTTATATAGTGCCAGACCATTCGTGTGTATGGTGGTCAATAACTGATAGCTCTTCCAAATTATCTCATGAAATTTTTCGTAATCTTGAGAATGGAAGAGAGCATGTAGTAAACAATAGTCTATTCGACGTAGCGCATGATCAATCAATCAATTGCTATTAATAAAGTTATTTCGGGGAAGACATTTATACACACGAAATACATTTAGCTACCCAAAACTTCATACGGATACCGGGATATGTACTATCCCATACTATCCCATCAGTTCCGTAACCCTGCGAGTATGGACTACAGAGAGACGCCATCAATTTGGATTTTTGTCCTCTATTGTGTACCGGTGTCTACTGGTGTGTTGGCTACTACGGTTTGCGCCGAATCAGACGAGATGTATATAGTTTCTATCAGCGACAATTTTTTTTAAATGTTATTAAAATATAAAGTTTTTCATTATCTGCACAAAAGTATTAATCATAAATTGGAATTGGTGAATTGAGCATGATCGATGATACCATACATACATACATACATACATACATACATACATACATACATACATATATATATATACAAAGCCGTAAAAGATCGCAAGGTTACTTTTTCAGCTCTATCGTCCTGAACAGTCTGAAAAAGAATTTGTGGTTGGAGTGTTCAATTGGTGTAAATAGCGAAGGATTGGAGGGTGAGAGCTTTTTTATTGAGACTCACTCTCCTGGATTCGAATTGTATTACTATTAATCCACCCAAATAGAATTGACGAGGGCCCTCTTGCCATTTGAGTTTCGTCGTATATTCGCATATTGGTGAAGATGGTGGCGTTAGTGGCGTATTCTCCTTGCCCATGACGTTGTGGAGCATTAATGCCGGGCATCTGTGCGCGCGAATGTATCATTCGAAGTTACCGTTGAGAGTACAGGGAGTTAGGGGCTGACCAAAATTCGACTGGACCGGCATTTGTTAAATAAAAGTACACTGTATAGACCCCAGTGAACTATTCATCGACGCGTAGTATTCATAGGTGTGTTTTTTCATTATTTTCGCCAATGGCGAATGTTCAAGGAGTTATCAAATTGTGACAATGGCCGAAAGTAAATATTTGTTGGTGAATGATGATTCCAACGATCAGTGCTGCATTGGGTGAGTACCCTGGAACCATTCCGAAATTATTTATTAAATTACACTCTATAGGAAATATTTCTTCATTTGAAAATCCGACAACGATTCATGTCTAAAGTCTCATATTCTCATTTTTGATGTCATTGAATTAAATCCTTTTGTTGAAAATATTCACTCGGCAGCAACGATTTTTACTTGCCCGCTTTCATTCGAACTCAATATCGGTACAATTGCCTACGCAACGAGAATAGTAGGGTATGCGCATAGACAGAATTATTTAGGGATACATATCCGAATTCACTTCAATTATCGAAACATCCCATACTTACGTTCTAACAACAACATATTTTTTTTTCTTCAATATTATCTTCTGATTTCATTATATTTACAGGAATAATTCCGAATCGCTTACAAAAAAATGTCATGCGACGAACATATGTGGGAGGGAATTACAATATATATTAAGATTCTAATCACAATTTCCGGCATACTATGATACGAAAATGTTCATTACCAACCTGTTGTTGACGATTAATTATCTTGTTGCATCAAATTTGTCCGGTCAATGAGCTGTATTGCTACTCAATCATCATTCCGATCAGATGAAAAGGGTATTTTTTTATCAATTGGAAGAAGTCGTGCGTTTTCAGCGAAGAATCAAACTTCTCAAATTCGAACGTGGACGAAATTAGCCATTTTATTGTTTTATCGAAATAAACTTTGTTGTCGAATGATTTCATTCCAATAATTCTGAACAATTAATCGCAGTCAAGTGATTCAAATTTAATTATTGCACAACATTTTCATTCTATCCACATTCATTCGCGCGTTCCGGCTGATACGAAACATAGAACGAAAAATGAATAACATCGAAACAAAACTATCTATTGTGTATTTTCTATAAGTATAAGTAGTCGATTTAGTCACAGTTATTCAATTCGTTTTTCAGTGAAACTAATATGATAAATTGATCATTCAAACCAAGTCATTGGTATTTGGAATTAATATAATTTAATTGAAGTATTTCCTGCACTCAGATTATTGAGCTAAACCAGTCATGTTTTCGCTTGCATGAATCAAAAATTCGGCGCAAAAATTGATGAGGAAATGATAAATGATGGTGATATATCATGGAAGTCGGTGTTGGGTTCAGTCTGAATAAAATAGTACTTCCAGCATATAACTAATACATACTATGCACAATTGATAGAATTATGTAATAGCCTATCGAATAAAATCGGAATATATATCAATGTAATGGAAATCGCAGAAGCAAAGTGAACATACGATACGGGGTTATTGAAATAAAAAAAGAAAAGTAAAGAAATCTACACTTGACTTTTTGATAAATTAAATACAATAATCAATCATAATGACAATCGAATCCACAACTTTTTCGTTTCAGCTTATGTATAAATTTTCTTCTATCCAGATGTACGAATGCAGGGGGGGGGGGGGGGGGGGGTGGGGGGGGCAAAGCAAATCTCAAATAAATGAAACCTCCATTTGTTTCATATGATATTTTTATATAATGCTCATAGAGCGCCGATAACGTTTCCTACTGTTGGTGGAGGCAATCACACCAGATAATAATATCGGTGGTGTAACTGGTGTAATAGGAGTCATCGGACTCATAAGCATTTCAGCTTCTTGGATCAAAGGCGGAGGCCTGAGCTACCAGACGTAGTTCTCTGTCTGTGGTGCTCTCATCACGCCCACACCTCCGCCAAGTCGTCGGTAATTCATACAGCCACATAATCTCCATTGGTTTTGTTCTGGATCATAAACTTCGATTGTTTTCAAATACGCAGTCCCATCAAAACCACCCACGGCATATAATTGACCATTGACTACAGCGAGGCCAACCTACGAAATAGAAATTGAAACACAGTTAAGGCTGATTTCCGAATGTTTATGTTAGTCCCGATTGATTGTTGATTGCTTGATTTTATTGAAGTAAGCTTACCCCACTTCTTCTTGATGTCATTGCAACAATTGGACTCCATGAGTTAGTGTGCGGATTATATCTCTCAGCGCTTGACAGTTCCATACAATCATCTCTGCCACCAACAGCGTAAATAAAATTATTGAATACTGCACAGCCCAAATGTTTTCGTCTCGTTGACATAGGTGATATTTGAGACCATTTATTTTGCCTTGGATCATAACGTTCGACTGTATTTAATGGGGACTGACCATCCGATCCACCAATAGCATATAAATAACCCCCAAGCACTGCAACCGCCACACCAAGTCTACGTGTTGTCATTGGTGATACTTTTGACCACTTATTTTCTTTAGGGTCATACCTTTCAACATGATTTAAACATTGTACGCCATCTTGTCCACCAACTGCATATAGAAATCCATCGAGTACAGCAACACCCACACTTGTACGACACGATGTTGTGGGTGCAACATCACACGACCATTGATTCGTTTGTGGGTCATATCGTTCTATGCTGTTTAAATAGCTCTGACCATCATGGCCACCCACAGCGTAGAGTAAATCATTTAGTACAGCAACACCAACACCACACCTTCGTTTACTCATAGGCGCGACCATCTTCCAATCGGCAGTGTTTGGATCAAAACGTTCGACCGATGCAATTGCATCACCTGAACACCAGCCGCCAACGGCAAATAAGACTTCACCACGTCGTGTAGGCTTCCGCGGTCGTGTTCGCGGGCCTTGCATCAATGGTCGCTCTTGGGGCAACAGAAGATAATTTTTTGCCTCATCAACTAAATCACGACATGCATCGTCCGACCGCACTAATAAATCAGAGCCAACTGTGCCAACCAAAAATTTTGGGCTCAATAGTGGCAGTCGTACGTGTTGTAATACTTGGGCTAAATGTTGACGCCTCTCAGTGACATTATATCTCACCCAATTCATCACAGCACTGAATACTTGTTCTTCCGTACGTACATTTAATTCATCCGATGATATAATGTCGACTAATTGACCAACGGGCAATAACAAAAATTCTTCACTCTCCATAACTTCTTGAAAATTGTGTTGAGTAAATTTATCAGCTATTCGGAGTAGTTCACGACACGAATGAGTGTCAGCGAAGGCACGGATGCCGAGGCAGTTAGATGGATCGAGTTGACGCTTCAGAAATTCACAACATATATCTTGGATTTCAGCTAATTGGAGTAAACATGCAGCCGGCAATAATGTTTGGACATTTGCTTCTTCCACGATAATATGGGATGTATAGCAAAAATCAATTAATAATTCCATAGCTACTTCATCGATATCTCGGATTGTTACTTCCGTTTGCCGTGATTCTGCCAATTCACCAGTGAACATAGCTCTGAAATAATTAAAATTTGAAAAAAAAAAATGTTAAGAGAATGCTCATTTCTTGATAAGATGGCAAATAATTAAATATTTTTAAATGTGAACCTGAAATATGGACTACATGCCGATAGAATTACACGGTGAGCGAATATTTTTCGTGTACCAACATTCAAAACAACGTCACATAATTCACGATGACGCCGTAGAACATTGAGCTCGGTGAGGGTAGCGCGTGGATGCTTCTCGGAGGTATGACTTAGGCGTGCCGGCGATGGTGCGCGTTCAACGACCATTTCGCCCATCCTCTGTGATGAGGATGCTTGGGCGGCCGCGTTCCCCGAGGCTCCTCGGCTCCCCCCGGCTAGCTGAAGCCGCAGCGGGGGTGACGCCCAGCCCCACACCGAGTCAATCTGCAACACCATTCACCAAGACCGAATACTTCGGTCTTGTTTTCGTCGTTGTCCACCACACAGATATACCGATTCAATTGTTTTGCATCCGCTTTTTTCCACGGCAAATTTATTTTCGTTTACTGCAAACAAAAATTTGGTTGAAGCATGCATAAAATTTTCTCGTTACGATCAAACCGCTTAATATCTAATGTGACACTTAGATTACCAGCAATTACGAATTCATATTGAAATTCTATCCAGAATTTTAGCGAAGCATAAACGAAATCAGCTGTCAAATTTCATGTTCATTCATATTATGGTAGTTGGACATTTTTTTTTCTCCCCTGGCGAATCTGATAAACTATAATTGTTGAAATGAAATAACATCGAATTAAAATGATATGAGTATCAGAAATTTCAGTACAAACATTGATTAAAACTCCAGCAGAATGCACATGGAACTTTCTGGAATTCATTAGGTATATTGTATCATGATTAGGTTATTCAATGGGGATGCAAAAGTAAAAATTTTAATAACTTGAAATAGCATGACAATTGCGAATGATTGACAGGATTTTTTTCATCAGTGAACTTATGCATATTTAAATTATAGTGCGAACAATGGTCTTTCCATATTTACCTTTTTTTTATATAATTAAATTCAAGTCTCTACGACGAGTACTCGTTAACCAAATTATTAACTTTTTTTTTCGCGTGGTGATTCTCGATTAATTCCGTCTTTCGATGTATTCTCTTATATTTTTATGCGTCATACCAAAATGTTTGTACTTGGTTTTTCATCGATGCATTACTATTCTTTACATAGATATTCAAGAAATAGTTGAATACAACGAACATCTGACTTTTATTCTAAAGTTAGTTGCGATTATTCGCGATTGAATTAATTTTTTTTGCACGATCAAAATGTTTATTTCTCTCTATGACAATCGCCTTTGATGCACCAGCTCGCACCAGTCATCGAGTCAATCAGTGTCTCAACTAACACAGTGGCGAAACAGATGTCCAAACGCAGAATTGCCAATGTATACAATTGTATTCGAATGCTTTTCCAACATAAATAATGTTGGCAACTTGCTTAAGGTAGAGTAGAAAATGTTTTTTCCTCGGTCAAAAGTTCATCATCCATGGAGTATGGAGGCACAAAGTCGGGATTTAATTTTCTACTTTATCAACCGAAGAGATTTGGTTCACAGAAATTCGGTGGTAGTAAAAAATTAGTTTTTCGTTGACAAAGCAATTCGATTGTTGTTGGATGATGTATGCGGCAATGGTCATTATTTGCATTTATGAAAGTGAAAAAAAAAATTTAATCCCCTGTATGACGTTTTATATACAAGTACTGGATGTTTTTCTTCCCGTTACCAAAATTTCACTTGGAGATAAAAGCATTCAACTCTGCATAAATAAATCTGGTCAAGTTGGCAGAGGTCACGTTTATAGAACAATGATGACCTCACTATAACAATTGAAAATTGAAAAATTCACATAATGACGCTACCATTACTGAATTGTGAAATACATTCATAATTGGCGGGAGATTCAATGAAGTTAGGTAGTATACCTTTGATATTTAGTGGTTTTTTGTTTTTGGACAGTGCTTTCGAAATATAATTTTATCGTTTTCAGCAGGTATGACAGATACGCTCATGTAGTGCAAGTGTCTGAGTGATGCAGTTAAGTAAATAAACATCTTTGGCCTTTTTGTACACCGAATACGTTGGATACTGTACTTAACATTGTATGGATCTTTGCTGAAAAACTTTTTCAACCGATATTGAGTATTCGAGCTCTGGCTGCTGTAAACTTGATATCATTTAAAATTATTACGGCATTGTAACATCATGGGCTATATGATGAGAATTTTCCGAACACCGCGTTCTAAATTGAATTCTTCAAGTAGCTTCATGCACATATAAATTTATGTATATATTCACCACGGAATAATTTTATATACATATCAAATTTTGAAATCGATCTACACACGACGCTGTATACAGTGATGGATACGAAATTTTATCGGTTCTTCTTCGTGTTTCCGTCTTATTTTCTCATATCTCCATCATTTTTATCATATATGTCGCTTCGTATTCATAATTAGTCCCACGATAGTCCCAATTGGACTCTTGGGAGATTCACCGGTGGCTTTATATACTGGCCGTCATAAATTAATGATATGTTTGAGTAATATGCTAAATTGAGGTTCATGCTAGACTATACTGAAAGCATTACGGAAAATAACTGACGACGGTCTAATGATCACTGCCCTTTCGACAACAAAATTTTTTGCAATTTTTCGCACAAATCTCATTTTTATTGGCTTTCTTTGTTTCATATTTGCTGAGTCGTATCGTGATTAATTCCTATGTACAGAAATCCACAGGCAACAGAAATCTAAAGTCAATGGATTCCTAATACCGAATGATAAATAAGATAGAAATTAATCATGATATAATTTAGTTGAACAGTTTCTGGTATATATTCAAAAAAATTTGCCCATCATTATTATCAATATGAAAAATAAGAATGAAAATTAGGTCATGTAGGAAAGTCTCATAATGATACCCAGGCATGTATATAAACCTATCAGGGAATGGTTTTAATTTGGGTGATGCATGCAATGGCAAATTGTTGCTTACCGTATTGCAATTGAGTTCACGATACATGGTGTGATTGTGGTTCCTAATTATCCAACATATATATATATATATATATATATATACATATATGTGTACCTATGTATGCCTGAGGATATAAATAAAAATATTCAGACATAATGTGTGTCGTGTGCGATGTTTGGGCGTGTGCAATGATATACGCGTGGCAACTGCCATTCAAGATTATTAACGGAAGGGATAATTGGGCGAAAGTGTAATCGATAGTTGCACTCGATTCGATGCACAGCGGGCGGAAGAGATTGGTGATACATTTTGGTATGCATAAATATATACATATATATATATATATATATATAAACATATATGAGGGACCCATATTTCGTTTCGAACGCGCGATTCGAGCAGGTGAATGAAATTTTGAGATAGTTATTTATGCATCATCTCTGGTTTTTACTGATTCAGTGCCTCCGGATGATCTTCAATCAATTGATAATATCGGAACATATCTATGAAAATGTATCACATATATACTAAGAATAAATTGCGATTCAAAAGTTTTATAATCTTTGTATACCGGTGTATCGATATAAAAGCAGGAGAAAGGAAAATATTATTGGAAAGAAATCGGGAATTCTCTTGTTTTTCTTGAAAAACTATGGATTATTGAATAAACCCCTATCTCAGTACATCAAGTAAGAGTGAATTTCAGAGCCATTTTCAGAGTAGATTTAGCGAGTTTTAGTCATTATCGAAATATTATTTAATTCGGTTAATTCTCAAAAACAATAACTGGACGAGGTAAATTAGTGAGAAATTACATGACATTCATCTTGTCTAATTGTGAGCTTATATGATCTTATAGAAATCTAATTCGGATGCATCTCATAGGTGTGTGAGTAATGAATATATTGCATTCTTGCTCGTATCGACATGTTCCTAGTGAAGTAAAATCTCCAATATTTACTGGCTTTTGAGCAATTCATCTTCTTTTCCACTACAATCATCAATTTTTTTGTACCTTGTCAATTCATTCGACTATGATTGACCATCAATACGATATTATTGGTATATTGTAAATTGTATTGTTGACAGTGATAATCATCGCGATATTAGGCGAATGCATTTTGTCTTAGACACCCTACATACAAACCGGGTATGGCGAGTATAATAATTGGTGTACAATTATATGGCTTGCACCATCCGCGAAACACTGACGTTTAGTCGTTCGAAAAGTCTGTACTACACATGAAAGCAGTACTAAAATACGCAAACATAAAATACCCACTGGTGATTCGCACTTCTTCTCAAGGTATCAAATGATATGCACATATAATACTTTTGAACCCTCGTTATTCTTCGTTGTTTTCGTGGTATCATGTCCGATGATCCAATACGCGAGAATAAACGATTCATCATTAATAATAATGGGTTTTTTTTCCGAACTGCTGTGTTAAACGTTGGATATGTACAAGCAATAGTAAAAAATAAAGTGAAAATATAAAGTCGAAGCGACACGCAACACAGTTGACGCTATTCCTCTCGCTACTTTTTCATTTTCTGATCCCATTCCGCTCACCATGGTCAAATGTAAATATCCCCTCACGAAGTGGCTCTATCGTCCCTGCCAATCTTGAGTCGTGCATCCACACCCGTGTTTTCTTTATCAGCGCTCTCCCCTTCCCCCCCCCCCCCCCCCCCCCGCGTTCAATCACTAGCGCGCTTGTCTGTATGTGGGTGGGGATGGGAGGGCTCATGTCCTTCTTTCTTGTCTTCCACTTTTTTTACTTCCGTATTAGTATACTGGCTGCTGGCGTTAGTAGTAGAAAGTACTGTTTATCTTGAAGATCTTTTGATTTCGTCCCTTCGTCTCTGAATCATTTTTAATCTCCCCCCATGCATATGTGTATTATATGTATAAATAAAATACCAAAAACACATTTGGGAATGGAGGTCAAACGATCTAATTATTGGCATGGGAGAAAAAGCATTACAATTGATCTGGATTTGACCTCTAGTCAGCTAAAGAGTATATTTAATAAATTTTCACATGGGTTCGTTCGAGATATTATCAATACGGTTCGACATTATTGACAAACGGTCATATTTTCTATGAAAACGCATACAAGTATTTGTACATGCCCTCGTTTACGACTGCTGTATTTCAGTGAATTCAAATTCCAAAAATTCTTGAGAACATCCCGCAGACATCCTTGAAGGAGTTCTTTGTAATAATTATTAAGGATACTCAAGTTGAGAGGAAGAAAGAATAAATTGTGTGATTGACTTGTGTTCAAATCTGATGGGTAGCAGCAAGAATGAAGGATATGAAAAAGGAATAAGACGAAATTAAAGAAAAAAAAATATTTATCGATTATGAAGACAGGTATTAATTGCCCGGCAAAAAAAAAGCTCTGAGCGCACGCCTGTGTGCGTGTGTGTGTGCGCGTTCGCGTGTGTGTGTGGCGCGTGGCATACGTCGTGATGGAAAGTGAGCCAAGATTTAGGGTGGATGGTTTCGTGGCGGCAGGCATCACAGCTGAGACGTAGCAGTTGGTGCATGGCTTTGGATCTCCAGCGGCAGCTCATGGCGCAATCATGACGACCATAATCTCCATCTCAGTTAATCGTTTCTGTCGGGTGAATTCGATTGCACATGGAATCATCGATGCTTTATGAATATCCATCATAATCACGACAATGAATATCTGATGAGAGAGAAAAAAAAAACAAATTACATCCGTCTACTCTGTCATGTAGGTGAATTTCTTACATTGTTTGCGTCTTTTTTCTTATCTTCTCCCATATTCAGATACAGTAGAGCGTTAGATTCATGCATTAACCACCAGATGTTATATCATAGTTCATCAGGTGTTTGCACCATGAAACACATCAGTGAGATTGGTAATTAAGTTTCTTCGTGAACTATCACATTTCGTTTTGCAAATACACGATAATTGTCATACCATTGTGAGTGGGAGCTCAAAACAAAAATTTATCGTTGTTTAGTGGCAGAAAAAAAACAATTATATATTGGAAAAAAGAAATATCACTGCTTTAGCGACATAGTCTAGTTGCTGCAGCTATTGTCTTTAGATATTTTCTTGGGATTACTGCTGGAGCAATCGTAGATCGATCGTTCTGATAGATAGTTGTGGCAGTAATGCAAATATATTGTACAGGGATTGAGAGCATATTATCTTGCGGATGGTTATGATATCTATCTTACGCATTGTTAATGCTGTGAAAATGAAATATCATCCTCGATTTCCAGAAGACATATTATAATTTGAATGTTAACGAATCACCAGTTGAAAACAATTTCATCACTTTAATTATTATGACTTTATTTTCGGCGGTTTTCAATCATAATTCAAATTAAATCATCGATGTTTCAATAACTTGGATGCACTAAACTCGGTGTTAACTAACTTGAAATTCAAAAGCTTTATTCCGAAGTCATTGGGTCATTCTGCGTGCATGTGTGCGAGATTAAGTGAGTTGTGGCTGCAGGGTTGTGTCGGCGATTGTGATTATCTTGAAATCTATCAGAGATATTGTAAACAAAATGAACCACCATTTTTAAGTTTGAATTCGACGAAAAATTTGTATATAATTCAGCATGTGGCATCAACTATTCGCATCGAGTACTTCTTCAAATAATCGAATTGTAATTGTAAATTCATCGACAATTATATTCAAGTCGGACAATTTAACTTGCCGTTGTAAACGTATGGTGTATTATTTTAAAAGATAAATTGGAAGTATACTTATATATTTCAGTACAGAACCTTCTGAATGTGTTAACTGATATTCTGGTGAAATGCCTGGGTCAAGTTTCGGGATTCGCCAATTAAAATATTGATGTTATCCCCGTGGAAGAGGGAAGAAAGGCATTAACCATGGGCGCACATGTCTGGGATCATATGCAGCAGTTGGTTCTCGCAAATATAATGATTATCAAATAAATAACAATATGAAAATGAGAAAAATGATGAATCTTTTTGTTTTTGCTGAATTGTGGTATTTTATGAGCATATACACACCTCAGAATTGAAATAAAAACAATCTCATTTATATGTCCCATCGTTATATTTATAATATTACACTTTTAATTCAGAAAAATAATATTCAGTATTAGTCACAGCCCATGACGATTCAAAAACTCAATGTTCGGACTCGAATTGAATCTAAAATTTGTCGATTGACCTTAAATTTTTCAGTTTTATATTTTTATTGTCTAAAATTATAGGTTTGAGCTAAGATCTGTCTTAGTCTAGTGTTGATGCGAAAAATATGGTGTCACAATGATGATAATCTGTCGATTGGTTTGTTTGTCAGCCAGTATGTCTTGCTTTAGATATGAGTGATCTGAAGACTAGTCGAACTGGATAATTTGATAGTCGCCTTTCTTCAATTTTGAGTGTTACAGAAAACTTGATTAATATCCAGTCTTACACGCTTCCACAGAGTTGTCGGATGGATGAGCATTTATTCTGTTTCATTGTAGAAGATCCATGTTGATTCAAGTATAAATGTAAAATAAAAGCAGTCAATAGTGTACGTTATCATATACACATGAGAACATGGGTTTCCCCTTGTTCATTCACTGATAATTTATTCATTATTTAATTTCGTTTTTTAATGCATTCGGAAGGATCTCGTGTCACTACCAATTCGCTTGTGAACAAACTTCCGAAGATAAAAGCGAGAGAACATACACAGGGCATAAACATATATATGAAAATATTCATATAAATATGGTTGGACGCGTAGTATACGATCCTGTAACACGACACTATAGGTAAATATATTGTGGATGGTCAACAGTGGGCATATGGTGTCTACCTTGGGGGTGCTAAGGGTGGAAAGCTGTAAAGTGTGTTGGAAAAAAATTATCCTATTGCGATAGACTATCATCCACAAAGCATCTAATTGTATAGATGCGTTGTTATATGAATCATAAAAGATTACAGGGGCATTTAATTCTGTTTATCATATTTTCTTCTCATGCAATAAGTTCACTATTCGATATAATGATAATAATAACAAGCATTTTGGAAAATTTCTGGTGTGAAATATAATAAGTATTATTATCATTTCCAAGTGAATAATATTCCCAATACAATCTTGCAATGTGTTTTATACCTGTATAATGATGAATAGAAGAAAGACAAAATTAGGTCGGATGGAGTCGTCGAAACATCGAAAAATAAATGAGATATTGATCTATTCTGCCATTCATCCT
This sequence comes from Meteorus colon, assembly GCA_030523085.1. Lineage (NCBI taxonomy): Eukaryota > Metazoa > Arthropoda > Insecta > Hymenoptera > Braconidae > Meteorus > Meteorus colon. Next base: position 65,859 of record JAPYZH010000632.1, on the reverse strand, counting down.
GTAGCGATTTGAAAAATAACAAATACGTTTGTTTTTGGGGAAGGAATTTTTTCGGCTGGTGGCATCGAACTCTCCAAGCGAGCAGCTGATGGCAACAAGACAGCGGGTTGCGTGTCCTCGAGCACTCAAGAATCCCCGTTAGTTTGGCATTAAACTCTCGCGTCTGCGGTGATCGCGATTTTTTGGTGTTATGTGTACTTGTCCTTTTTTTCATGCATCAATTCACGTATACACTTTTATGCATTAATACTATTTTTCTCATTATAATTTGCAGTGATCCAATATTTTATCGCGTAACATAAGAGAATTCCAATTGAAAATTTATCTCGAAATTCACATAGTTTTGTCGTATCACGGCGCGTGCACATATTCACCTGCCAAATTCTCTCCGACCTTGTTAATCTTCATTTATTATTATTGCAAATTTATGTGATCCTTGAATCACAAGAAGTATTCTGTTACTTTCGATTTATATTACTTTTCTACAAAACAATCAATAGTAGTAAACTCTTGTATATTTTGAATCGTAAAAACTCACTGCAGGAAAATGGTGACGATATAAATGCTACTTTCAAAATTGATATTATACGAAACAGCTGTTATGGAATTTTATGTGAAATGCCATTGATTATCGCAAGATTATAGGACAGACGGTGAGAAAATCGTTAAAAGGGGGCGAGAATTCAATAACGATATAATCACATGTAATACTGGTTCTCCAGCATCCACAATATCAAGTAGAATTCATATTGGAGAAAATTAGGTGCATTTGAATAATAATCAGGAAGATAGAGTGCGTGCACGATTTAGAATTGCACTCATGGTGAAATCATATGAATAATTTTGATAATTGATGATGCGGAAATGATTCTAATAGTGAGGGCAACTAATCATTCGTTATGAGACAAATTACAAAAATTGGAAAATTTGAATATGATGTACTCGTTGATTTGAAAATATCACTGTATATGCACTGTATGAATAGAACGATGTACCAGCGCTGCATTTTCTCACAAGTCCATACAGCATGTACAGGTGCTGTATTATCTATCTGAAATCGCTCTTATACATATTTATAATGCCCCTGGAGAAGGGAGTAGGGGATTTTGCACGGCGCTTTCTGATTGGAGTGAATAATTTATCCTCTTCCTCTCGTTTCGCGCGCGCGCGCCGACTTTCGGTGCGCGCTCAAATGTTTTCAATGAAAGGTCCTTACCCTCTTTTTTTCTCGTATGATTCTATGTTCATTTGAATATTTTATTGAGAAATGACTTTGAACTATTTTTAATTCATTGGATTTTTGTGTTTTGTTTATAGTTGGAACTCACTCTTTTTTCGTATCATTCATTCCCCAGCTGCTGAATTCAAAATAATACAGTATGAAATATTCAAAAATTAATATTAATATAGCATTGATGATTGGAAAAGATAATAGAACACAGAATGAAAAACAATAATTCAACTGAGAGCAAAATTCATGAAACAAAGTGTTAGATCATCTTTATTATCACTGAGTGGAAGGTCGTGCGATTGAGTTACTGATTAATCGAGTAGAGATTTTCATTGAGAAAATTCCAAAGTTATACGCGCTGACCTACGATTGATCGTATGATTGAGCGAATGTGGTGAACATTTTTCCGTTGTTCGTGCCATACTTTTGCGCATTCACGAACCGCTGCCTGCAAAAAAAAAACATCTATGTAAATACAATAAGTGATGTGTTCAACAGGCATAACAGATGTTAACCATGTTTATGTCGGGATGTCTAAAACTTTCCCATTTTCGATGTATCAAAGAATATATAATGCAGAATAAATAGTGAGCGAGAAAATGAGAAAATTGCAACATAATTCTATCGTACGAGGAACGTTTGAGATGAAAAAGAAACTAGCTGTAATCAATTTATGATCACACTTGGGAGTAGACCAATCATCAGTATGTTTTGTACTCAAGGTGTTGTTATGCTAGTTTGTTAGCATACATTCATTGGTGTTTTCTTCGTCGAGCCCTTGAGTAGGATTGCTGCATTTCTCATTCTGTTGTACCTTCCAGTCTGCTGTTCTCCTTTGCCTTTTGCGCTACTGTTCGTCCACACCTGCCCGTCGGCAACAAGTAGAGCCCACATACTGGCATATATGTATAAACCAATATATGTATAGACATGTAGGAAGATTTTACCTCGTGCAGATGTAACCGTTCGTTTGTTGTCTCGCTACAACGGTTAAATGGGATATGTATATATGACCAATGGGCATTCTATCACAATGGTTGATTAAGATTTTCCATCACAACTATATAATTCTGGATCTAAGAAAATGAAAAAAAATTTTCTCAACTTATCACGTAGTCAGAAAAAATGATACATATATTTGCTAATGAATTATATTGTATTATTCGTAATAAAGTTTATTCAATAGGACAAAGCTTGTTTGAAGCTTGATCCAGAAACATATGGAACATCAATATATAAGAATTGATGAAACATAGTAAAAAGATGAATAGAAACATGAATATTGTAAATATATCTTTTGTTTTTATTTTCTACAATTCATTAGGTATAGAAAGTAGTGAGGCGCAATTACCAGGGGGCTGATTATTTTGGGTTGGCATATATAGTGTGCATTTATAATGGATTGCCATTGATTATATGTTAGCATTCGTCGTCGGCATCACTTCTCTGTGCGTGCGTGTGCGTAAATGTGCTGTAAAATAAGAGTGAATCGTATTTCAACATAAACTGGTGCCATACATATATATCTCGCATATACACGAAACAGCCACGCACTTCTTCAGTGGCGACGATTTATCTCGACACGAATAAAACCGTTATTCAATGAAATTGGAGAAAGGTGTATATGCGCCTTTCATATTATCTTCCAATTAAAAAGTACAGTGGGAAATAACGGGGAGGAAAAAAAACAAAAAAAAAAAAGAACACCACGCCACGAAAATTGAAATTAATTTGATGTGATATATTTCGAAATTATCCGTATGACGTGTCGACGAATTTGGTATTTATGGATCTCGGACCCATATATTCATATTTCTGTTATCGCCAGAACTTGCCAATTGTATTATTCTGTATCGTCAATATTTTCTTCGCCTTCCTCACCTATAGATGCGTATTCTTCGTTCTTGTTATTTATTTATGTACATCTCTCACCTGACTGATGGCCATGAGCACATTTGTTTCAGCTAAAACAAAAGGATAACTAGATTATTTAAAAATATATGATTGGAGAAAATATATGTTAGCTCTCTAATGGACAGATCCCCTTTCAGGAGTGGGAAATACACAACCGGTTATTTCCATCGTACTAAAATCTTTCACATTATCAATGTCATGGATATCTTAATATATGTGAATGTATACCTTCGGTGGGTAATTTTGTTTGCTTTTCACAAATTATAAGTCTTTGTGTAACTCGCTTTTAATTTTATTGAAGTGAATGACGGGGTGAATTCGACTAATACAATCTCATAGATATTTTGGTAGTAGTGAAGGATTAATTTTGTGAAAGATATATAACAAACATAGATACTCGTTCAGTTTATATAAAAAAAAACAATTTATTCATTCAATACCATCTTTTTCTTCATTAATAATAAACAAATTTTTTGGTTTTACCGATTAACACGAATCTTTTTTCTGGATTCATACTTTTTTACATCACCATTCATACAATTGTTAATTCTATCACGCGTTTCACTCTTTTTTCCCCTTATAATTCACTTATTCGTATTAAGAATGAGAGTTGCCTTTTTTTTTCTCTCATGATTTGTCCATAAATGAATGGAAAAGAATAATATTTGCCTTTTACGTTTACTTAATATTATCGACACTAATAAGAATGAGCTAATCACCTCTATTGGTTTTTTCTGCATTGATATGAATAGAACGGCGCAATAACGTGTAGCAGCTCCCTGAATTTGTCGCTCTCTCTCTTTCTCACTCTCTCTTCCTGATTTATATATCGGTATATCGAATTATTTATTAAGTAATAAGCAATTTAAGTGGCAATTGTTTTGATGTTGAAAACACATTCAATTCACCAGCATTGTTGCAGTTATATAGAATAATTTTTATAATAAAAATATGTGAAAGGGAATAAAAACGCTTTTTATTAGTTTTCATTGAAGTTGTTCTCGGCGATTCATAATCGATTACAATTCACATGCTCTTTGGTCCTCTAGCTGATATGAAAACCTTTTGTCAGGCGTCCAAAAGGGATGAAATAATCGATTAATTACAAAATTATTAATTATAATTGATGAATTCACTAAAAACTCACTCACTTTCACCTCGTATAATATTCTAACATGTTCCCTTTAATTTTTATTAATTTTCGATCTGCCTTGCTCAACGTGGAACGTAGAAATATTTTTCAGCAACAGCAGTACAAATAAGTATTTGTAGCACAATAGTATATATTTCGATGTTGTAGGGTAGCTTTTGATCGCACAATTTTTTTTCATCACTTTCTTTTTTTATTGCTAAAAATGTATTTTCATACTTTCACACGTCTGCTCATAATGTAAAGGCGGCTTTGGTTTCAATGGACTAATAAGACACGTGTGACAATATATGATGAGTACACGATGACTTTTGTAGGACAAAAAAAGTATCTCACTCCAACTACTGTCGCGCTTTAAAAGAATTGAATTGTGATATTTGCGTTTGTTCTTTGTGCGTTTTCAATATTGTTTGCACTTGCGTATTAATGATTAAGATCGAGCACATTCATGTTATTAATGTTAATATATGTCAACTGTACACGTACCGCTTAAATGTTTAAAAATCAGTACGGGACATTATGTATTTATGCGTGTACGAACTGTTAAATAAATAAATGTCAGGTATTCAGTGATGATTATTAGAGAAAGACACACTCAGGCATAACATTTATTCTTACATATACGGACCGGATCAATGTAAATGATTAATAAAGTCCAATACTAGAATCCATAGAATTTCAATTCGTGTTTGCTATACAAGATAATTCTTCATCCTCCTTCAACTATTGTTACGAATTGTTGTTCACCACAATGTCTAATAATCATTTCTCTCCCATAATTGTAGAATGATCAATCATGGTTCAATATTTACATGCATTTTTTCATTCATTCATTTCCTTTTGATGACTTGTTCTACTCATAATCCGTTCACATGGATTGTTTTGGAATGAATTTCTCCCACCATCACCAACCATATTCGCTTTATTTCGATGAAAGAAAAAAAAAAACACTAAGAAATATAATCGAGTTCCCGAGAATAACATTACTTTTGAAATTCGTAGTTTTCTTCTCGGTTTTCCGATTTTTTGCCAAGAGATTTATCTATCAACTAAAAATCCATGTTTCTCCAAGAAAGTGTGTCTCAGCTATCACCATTAAATGGAATCACATGGTAACTTGTATTAGAACCGTGAATTGGTGATTGTGGATGTTGTAGGTTTGGGGAATTATTGGATATATGAAGTGAACGATAATCTAATGCTGGTGCTGTTGGGTGTTGGCTTTCACGATGACGTCTTAGATCGACTTTTCGTTGAAATGCTTTCTCACACAAGCCGCATTGGAAGGGTTTGTAGCCAGTGTGCTTGCGCATGTGCGTTATCAGGTTGCTGCTTTGTGAAAATGCTTTACCACATACAACACATTTATGTGGCTTTTCACCTGCAACATATAATAATAACCATATTGAATGCTGAAAATAAAAATGAAAATCTAATTCGGATTAATCTCATGACATCGTCTAGTTAGTTGAATGAATGAATTTCACTATATATTATCTGTAATTTCCATTCTCTGATCCATATACATGAATACTTATTATACATATACATATATATATATATATATATATATAACTACACGATTATTGAAATGAAAGATACATACGTTGCGACAGATAAAATACTATGAAATTGTGGAGCCAGAGCTATGACACAAGGTGAATTGCAAACAGCTGAGTATACCTAAAAGTTGTTCTCTGTCCGTATCGCGCGTAACTAAATTAATGAATACAAGAGGATATGGTACAAATATGTTTTTCCTTCTTGCAACCGGATGCACTATATATAGAATTTTTTTATAACCCTATCATGTGATCAATTCTTGTGTGTGTGTGTGTGTGTGTGTGGGGGGGGGGGGGGGCTTAGCAATTGGTGGATAACGATATATTTCGAATCGCTGAGTGATAATTTTCCTTTTAACAATTATGTAAACACGTTCTGAAATTGGAATACTGCCATATGAGATTAATTTTTGAGGCTGTATTTATTTTTTTTTTTTACATTTTGTTTTCAATCATTGATTCCAGGGATATGTAAAGCTTTGGATACTGATATAAGCATGGAATTTTTAATTGGTGGATCAGATTGATCAAATGATGACACAAGCGCAATAAAATATTTGAAAAGTGATAAGCCGGAGTATTTGGCTCGAGATTGAATTTAGTTCATAATAAACGGGTGCGTTTCCAACTGTGGTGTATTGCTATAGAATAACACTCGTGTGAATATGTATGATAGATTGTCTGCATTATTTCCTCTGTACCGGCGACAAATCAAAATGTTGCTTTTTTTATTTGCGTTATCGATCAGTGTGATTTAGATAGCAGTCGAAGAATGATTATTGTTCACAGACAGAATTCCAGTGAATAATTTCAATCATAATTGTCTGTTTTTTTTTCGTTTTCTTACAATTTGTCATATTATTATTTTTATTATGTGACGGATAAAACTTGGATGTTCAAAGAATATATTCAATTTATGTGTATTTTCTTCTCCAGTATGAATCTATATTTTCTTCATGACTATGTATTTGGAGCGACGTGATTTTTTTTTTTTACTATTTCATTCACTTAATTGACGATCATGTGGCTCCTCCTGAAGATGGTTGTTTATTTGTGCATAGCGGTGTTTCAGAGTCTTCAGAACTCCTATCAATATCGATTCTCATTTTCGATATAATTAAAGGGAGTTGATAATTTTCGGCGAACAAATAGAGCAGACATCCACGATTTATTTAGAGATATGATGTTTAATTTCACGCGATCTCAATGGAATTCATTTTATTCGTATTTCGATATTTGTTATCGCTTTCTCATGTATATATCTCGAGATCACAATAATAGCTTCATGATGAGCATGTGGGCCACTTTATAATGATAATAATTCAATTTTTGAGGGATGTGAAGAATATGGAATAGAGACGGGGTCAGAAGAATAAGAGAAAATCTTATAAAGCCAACCGTTAAGTTGATCAAGATAAGAATATATACTTGTATACTCAGCATATAGTTAGTGTGATAGAAAAAAAAAATGGAAATCATATATATATATATGGTTCACATTTACTATCTCGGTCATGCGCATCGACGTGATGAATGATTTTAATTAGTTTACAGACGATTAACATTAATATCGAGCAGTATTTCCGTGTGTTGGCAAGCGTGTGAGGACAATGACCACCACCTTCTCCATGTGTGTGTTTCTACATAATACATTCGAAGCCCACACATATCGATGTATGCTGGTTCTCCGCCATAGAGAAAATACAATTAGTGTAATTGTTGACGCTACGATGGCGAGCGTCACTCCAATGGATAATAAACGATTTCCTTTCTTCTTATTGTACGAATTTTAACCTAATACCGCATTCGTTCTGTCAACTACGATAATATTCATATCGAATTTGTGTAATTTGTAGTAAGAAATCAAACCAAAATAAATTTCATTAATCTAAAATCGAACATGGCTTCTCATATATTTTAAATTCAATTTATCAACTTTTGGAGATAAAATGTATGTGATAGAAATGTGCGTATATCTGAAATGCATAATCTGAATTTAACATTTGTAATTTTTAATTTCACTCGATGACAAGTTTTGAAGTACACATTATTAACAATTATATAAGCATAAATGAATGATAACTTGGTGGGGATTGTAGATAAATAAACTTGATAAATATACCTACATGAATGTGCAGCACTTTGTGATCGATATAATTAGTTCAGAGTAGGTCTATACTTGGTATGCTCTGTACAAAATTTCATATCAATTGGCATGATGCATATTCTACATGCGCTAATGCATTTTTCACATTGTTCGACTGGAATTTTTGATTTTAGTTGTTCTGAATTCTCAATATGATTCTCGTTGCACGTATTGGTCAACCCATTCTTTTCTTCACATAAATCTACTGTTATGTGTTGGCTATTCTAGTTTGTTGTTCTGAAAATCGCCGATAAGTCTTGATTTCTACAAACGCTAATGTATTCGCGTGGTAGGAGAATATATATTGATAGTGAAAAGTCAGCATGAAAACAATTTCACTATGCGTGACGTCGCACGAAAACAAACACGCACATATAAATAGATATATTCACATGAGACTTGCTCTAACAAAAGGGAAAACTTCTTCATGAGGACACAGAGGGTTAGAAATAAAGGAATCAATTTTCAATTGTATATTCATACAGTGCAGCCTGTATAGAAATCCACACATTTTGTCTATATATATTTTATTAACTCCGTTTGTCAATGGCAGTTATCCATTTTTCCCTTCGTTCTCGATCCTAACTGGCAAGAACAACTTTAATATATACATATAATTGAGATTCACGATTATTTATATTGAATGAATGTGTGATGAACTTTCTCCACGTGATGCAATAACTATGCATGAATTATTCCGGAATTTTTCATGGAAATTTGAGAGAAAAATTGTGTCCCGAAAAATTTGTCCCGTATCAGAATTTTGTTCATCAAATAAAATACCTACAAATTCTTTCTCCATAAAAATGTTTACTTATTGACTGATCAGAAATAGTTGTGGTATATAATATTCAAGCTGATCTATTATTCGGGGAAAAAAAAAACAAAAAAAAAAACAAAATAACATAAACGGATGGACGGTTCAATGGGAAATGGCTAATTGAGCAAAGTGCGAAATGAATTTCCTGTGGGGCGTATGGCGCACACGTGCCACGATGGCGCATATAATAGCCTGTGCCTTGAGCGTGGTATGGTTTGATGAAGGGGTGCATGTCCCAAGGTAATTAACTATGTCCAAGTTTAGTCATAATACAATTATACTGAATTTTCTTTCTCTTCCGTTCATTGTATCCTTTACATACTAACCATTTCAATTAATGCGAATTCCTCTATCACAAAATACCTTTCCTCTTTATGACAATTTGTCCGAAATGAACATTTATAATGATAAATATTTAGATATTATTGGGTACGTAGAATATTTTAGTCTAGTATCATTGTCATCAAAACGCATCTTCTATTTAGAATGTGCACATATACTACGCAACTCAGTCGTATTGAACTATGTGTCATTGTATATCTCACTATGATTAATATACGTGAGAAATGTGCATATGACATCCAATGCGGACTGGCCTTAAATCATTTTTTTCCATAGCACTTGCGTCTTGGAATATATTGAATAGTTTTGTATGGCGACCATATGTATTCTCAAATTTTCAAATCAAGAGTGGGTATTTATTGATGTATTTTGCTCTAGCTGATAGAGAAAGGGTGAGAAACAAAAACGCAGCGGTATATGATGTATTAAAGCTTTAGTTGTCTGGATTATTGATTGTTGCAACGACTCATCAACCTATTATATGTGTTCATGTGCGTGATTCATTTGGACAGTCGCGATAATGGAGTGCGATGAAGGACGACGACGACGACGACGACAGCGTCAACGACAACGAGGAGGATAATGTGTGTGTGCGCGCGTGTGTGTGGATGTTTGTCTGTGCGGGGGATTTAAGCGACATTCATCGGCGTCATAAAATAGACATTGATCTCACACAATCTTTGTCACAATTAATTCGATAAATAAGAAATAGATATGAATAAGTTTGATTGTTTTCTGTTCTTGGCCATCGGTGCATACGTGCCAGATGGTATGACGAAAGTTTGAAGCGCGAAAATGAATTTTTGTTGCCATCCCATCGATGTATCGTGTATATACTGAAATCGAAGATGGGAAAATTAAAATACCCGCAAAAAGTTCACATGAGTTCATGATGCTATTGGGCGTGTAAGAAAAAAACGGCAATACAAAAATTTCTTTCATGAATTAGTGAGACGGAATTATTGAACAAGTTTTTTTCCCTACTGCGTAGATATAGTCGCAAAAAAAACGAACTGTATATATTCGTTACAAATTCAACAAGAGAAGCGCGCAAACATAAGAAACAAGAAATAAAAGTTAGCTGAGGCCAGAAGTGGATCTAGAGTTCACTCTTTTTCTCTTATGTTGTCTCACTATCATTATCATATAACTAATGCATTATGGGAATAAACTCACCAGTATGAATGTACGTGTGCTTTTTCATGTCGGACTTCTGATGAAAACGTTTTCCGCAATACTGACAGGGATACGGTCTTGTGTCCGAGTGGATCAGGAGATGCGTGCTCAGTGTACTCGACCTTTTGAAAACCTTGCCGCATTGCTTGCACTGCAATCAGACATTAAAATAAGAGAATCAATTTGTGAAAGCCATAGAATATCAATAATAATATGAATAGTTGATTATTTCAATATTCAAAGTTATTGATGAATATCATCAACACTATTCCACATCAAACTCAATTGGGTTCTCTCTCTCTCTCTCTCTCTCCTTATCTTTGTCAAAATATTCACAATATACAATTCCAGCACAAATCCAAGTGCGCCTCCTCGTGTTACCGCCAACTTGTGAAGTGCTGTTAATTATTATTCGTGAAACACTGCTGGGTGTGTAACGTTTTCTATACTATTTTCTGAGGAAGCAGGAAAAACTTTTAGATGTATTTTGCGCAGAAAATAATGATTTAACATATAGCAAATCAAATTTCTTCACATTGTTCATCCACATAACAGATTGACGAGAATGTTCACGAGTTTTTACGCCATAGAATATCACGCAAAAGCGATCAATAGCATACGCTATTGATATGAATGCACGGAATTAATGTAAACGGTAATAGAGATATGGTCGTTTGATTCGTAGCAGTGTTGAAGTAGTGACTGTTTTCGATTGATGATGGTGCTTATGATGCCTATTCGTATGATAGGACATGTGGGGGTGGCGTACTTTTCTGGGGGGTGGGGGGGGGGGGGGGGGGGGGGGGGGGGGGGGGGGGGGGGGGGGGGGGGGGGGGGGGGGGGGGGGGGGGGGGGCGTTCATATGAATGTTTTATTGAATGATTTCAATCTGGATAACATAGAAATAGTGTGGTTACTCAAAAACTCAATATAGATTATTTTACAACAACCATAACATCACGAAACTATATATTTGATATAATAATTCTTTATGAATTATAAGTCATAACTTATTCAAATGAAACAAAAGATGAAAGAAAACAACATCATCGAATGCAATAACATGGAAGCAAATTAAAACCTGGAAGTTCTAGTCTTTATATGTATATGCTTGCACCTGTGTACGCAATGTTTTTTTTTTTTTTTTATATTCGTTTCTTGGATAGCTTTTGTTGGCGCAAGGCGCCAGTTGACTCCTGCAAACAATAACTGAGAGAAATGTCTGTTTCGCCCATCGTTTCTCTTCACAACGTCTAGACTTCCTACAATATGTGGTCAATATGTATGACGATTCTTCATTCGAGCGAGTTAACATCCGGTACGCGCTCCAAATAGATAATTAACTATTGTGTACTACTTGTACATGTTCCACATTAAGATTTTCATTTCTCTTTATTATAACTTCTTTTGTTTACATTCATTGACACTTAAGAATTAAAAGGTGACCTTCACGCCAAATCTTTTCGATATTTTTCGGCCAATGAATGCACAACAAAAATCGATGAATGTGAATCATGCAATCAACGTTGAATCTGCCAGCGAATGTGGTGATATTGAATGTGTTTCATTACGGGGAATAGTTAATGGGGAATGAATACTGTTGAAAAATTATTCAATGTTTCATAACAAATAATTTAGGGGTATGATAACTTTGGTGATTTATATTGACCCCCACCGTATCTCTATGATTCTTCTATTCATATGTATATATTGCTTTTGTGTCTGTCTCGATAGATGACGTATATCTTTGACTTTTCCACCATTCAACGTACGATATAACCGTCTTCTTTGGAGAAATATTTGCGATTTCGCTGAATTGCAGCATAATTTCATTGAGATTTTCGAGGGAATTCACTAAAGTGCAACGAAATATTGATGATTCGAATAATTCCCCAAGGGTTACGATACTTGGCGGGCGCTGTCGTAATAACCTGTGATGTTATTCAGTTGCATTCACATTTGTATAATTTGTGAAGCGGCGTGAATGATCGAATTGTCAATTGTCAACAAAGAGACCAGGGGAGCAATTACGCGATTGGTTGGAAAAGAAGGCCACGTCGTATAGGCCCCTCTGTTCTGTGCGCTATCGATTCTTCATGTACATGTGTACAGATATATGTTTGTACATGAAATATATATATGTATATATACATATACTCAGTTGGATGTACACATCCACGAATGAGACAAGTGCAGAAATATGGAAACTCATGTTTTTACAACCTGTTCATGCATGTATATGTATAATGTTAACTACCTTATGGGTGCCACTGTTCACAGTATAGAAGTATCTCAACTCAACTCCTACAGAATTATTCGCTTTCCATGCTTCTTCTCTCATTGAAAACTCCAATTCTCATGGAATGAAAACTTCGTCGCAAAAAATCGAGGACAGTATATAAAAAGTCGTACCACAGCCAAAATGTAGAAAAAAAAGTGATTGTTCAATTAGCTTCGATAACTTTCCATGATTCATTTCGACATTTGATGAGTTCAATGGCAATATTTTGTCACTGTGTATTCATGTTGATGTGGTGAATTGGTGAATGTTTAGTGAGGAACCATATGCATTTGAAAATCGAAAATATGAACAGTTATATTCATGTATGTGAATATGAATGGAAAAAAGGGCGATAATTGTATACACAAAGAGTATAGGTTTCACAAGTGTGATGAAAAATTGATTGAAATGCATTACGTTGCTTAGTATATGACAGTGGGCATGCTGTCGAGTTGGCGCATAGATTGCCTCGTTATTCTTTACATGAAAAGTGATGACGGTCGTCAACAAGCGTCAATATTGCATGCGGCGGTGGCGACGCATAATATATGATCTATTACAAATGAAATGAAGGATACGCTGCATATAATTTGACAGGCTAATGTAAAATGTCGCGACAATATATGGTATGGCAACAGAATAGAAAGTTACTGGGAGGGCAGGATAGGAAGAGAATAATATTTGCATTAATACCTCTATCGCATTTCATGGATATAGGAAAAGAGATGTGGATATAAAAAAAAATATTTGTACTGCGATTACGATGATTCTGAACTTGTGAGATCGATAGGCCCCGCTAGTTTTTCTATGGAACATCGCAAGTGAATATATACTCTCGCGCACAGAAACACAACATGCTATCAGCACACTAACGAGGATTTCGTGAGATTACAAATACACTTGGTAACGACACTTGTGGTCTTTTATTTCAAGAGGGAAGCATATTCTTGAACGATATTTCAATCGCCTCATAATACTCGAGAGTATGTGTATATAAATTTCACAATCGACATTTAAGCTATGAATTCACGAATGGATATCCGAACATACATGCCAAATAAATACAAACTTTGGAGACATTGTGAACTTATATTGGGCCGATAACGCCAAGTGGAGAGAAAAAAAAAGCGGTATAATTCAACTACGAAGACACACTCACAATTTTAATGTTTTCGTTTCACTATATATAATTGGTGTTGTGCGATCGCAAGTCGCGGAAATTGATAAAACTATCTTGGCAATTTTGCTTGTAAGTAAAGAGTTCTAGAAAATTGTCAATTATACATGTATACAACTTGGTTTTATTTTCATACATTTGAAATGTTACTGAGAGAGAAAATTAATTTTTCAAAACTGTTCATATTTTCATTGAACAAAGCCAATTGGCACATGGAAATGGCCTTATATATTGAACTATTGGGATGGAATTTACGTGGCGGCTTCTCCATTTCACTAATATTCAATTCTATTCCAATCTCCATCATTACGAGTCTTTGTCCCAAGTGTAGACACACTCTCGACTCCAATAAAATTATAATCTATGTAGAATGAAGAAAAGATGAGTTGTATATAGATGTTGACTACTCACCTGAAAAGTACGCTCATTGGATGACGGTGGGGTGAGGAGTGAATGATGAATTCGTCTAGTAATTACTGGTGAAATCGGTGATGGTGGATTGTGCGCTGATGTTTCTTTTGCTTCACGTTCACATACTAAACCTGGTGACCATATCACACACTTTCGGCTTACACTCGTCGAAATGTCATTTGGCTTTGTGCTGAGATTCAATGGTACTTCTTCTTCATTGAAACGCGTTGCCCTCTCAACTGCGGAGAAGGAAAGAAAAAGATCTTTTCAATTTCAAGGGATCGTGCCCGATTTTAAATAGACTGAGATTGTGTTAATATGAGTTGTGAGTGCACCTGATGTCAAATGATAGAGGTGACATACGGTACTTTAGACCCTATGGCAAATTAGAACACCGACACAATTCACATTTGATATAAATAATTCATTTTTATTGATAATTATTCTGCTCATAGGTGTTTATCAATGAATACACGGATCAAAATTGACTCTGCTAGGGTTGCCATTCATATAAACTTAATTTTATTTCATGGACAATTTCTATAGGAAGATGATGAATCGACGGAAAGCGTCTTCCGACTCCCTTTATTATTACTATAATTACTATCTCAAAATGTACATTTGATAATACATCAGATCACGCGTAATTGATTCCAACTGATTGATCCGCATTGACGTGATAGTCAGGGTATTTTTGTTTAATATTGTTAAGTTCGGTTGGTGATGGAATTAATATTAACACCACACTGACAGTCTGATCGTTTGTGGTTTATACCAAATTTCGATGAAGATCAATAACGAATGAATAATTATACTTGACGCCCCGAGAAATTAAATGATTCAGGCAGGTGAATTCGAGTATTTTTTTCACGTTTTGATGTGGCGGACCGCAGGGCTAATTGCAACCCCTGCTTCGTCGAATTCCACCATCACAACACTATATTTATATTCAAACAATGACAAACGTTACTAACTCTACTGTGAGGTTCATTGTATTTGACCAATACTTCATGGTTCACATGAATTTTCTTTACCCACCCACACACACACACACACACACACACACGGGGGGGGGGGGGGGGGGGGGGGGATATATTGAGCTGATAATGTTACTGCGGTTGCAACCTACTTCTGGTTGGGTTGAAATTAGTCGAGTTTATTTTAATGTTAATAGACCATCGATAGAATTGAGTTGTCTATACTGTCCTTTCCGTCTTCAATTTATCATATTGACCGCCGAACGTAATTTTCATTTGAAAAACAAACAATATGAATGATTTGGAATCATTGCCAATGACAAATTAGCGGTTGAATTGATGAGAAAACTTACTCGCATATCGGGTTTGCTCAGATATGGATCGTTTGGGTGTACTCGCGCGTGCCGGACTAGTTGGTTCATGGTACTTCGGCGAGCATTCAGTCACGGATGTTGTCTGTTGTGATGGAGTTCTCGACGGTAGAAGTGAATGCGGCAGAAGAAGGCCCACCGCATGATGGGCCCACCATGTTGTACCGTAACCACCATACATGAGACCACATCGCATATCCGTAACTGTAATGCAACACACCGAATAATTTAAGGAATAATACGTTGCTATGTTCTCTCGAACCATAAATATATTGATATTTTCATGGGCTATATTGAAATATGTACTTACTCCCGCTGAATTGGTATAAACATGGTGTATGAAGATATTAGGGCGCTCAAATAATCGAAGTGCAATCTCTTATTGTCTTTAATTTCAATTCGATAATACATTTCTCAAAATTTTTTGCAATTTCTATACATGATATCGGTTCAGATTTTTTTTTTTCTTTCCCCCATCTTTTTCTTCGATGTTTAGGTCGGATTTGATTCGAATATCTCAAAACACTGACTCAAGTTTGTTTTTCATGCGTGATAGCGGGAGTTTGGATGGTGGGTCAGGATAATGTACGCTTACCTGATGAGACTGATGTGGGTGTATGTGACATCTTTTGCATCCTAATATCTGAATTGTAACCAGAAACGAGGGTGAAGGCGCTGAGACGTTGGTCTGATGCGATCTGATTAGCCGCCAATGGGTTGGTAATGCCACTACACGAACTATTACTGCCACCAATGGGGCCACCTGGACTCCATGGCGATGATGCCAAGACACTGGGGCTACTCGGTGGTGACAGAGTTATTGTAGGTGAAAGTGAACCAGCAGGGACACCCACATTATTGCAGTGCAATTCAGGTCTCATCAGCCACGTTCTCGGTTCTGTTTCTGAACACAATATAAAGACGTTCCTTCAATACATTTTTGGACATGTATCTTTTTTGAGATGTAGTGAAACAGTTTATCAGCAAGAGTCGTATAGTAGAAGAGTAAATAGGGATGAAACTGATAGTATTATGCGTTTATATTTTCACACTATCTACATGTAGTCTATGACTACATCAATACTTTGTTGTTTTATAATAGTATAAACAATAATCTAAAATCGATTCAAAGTTTGATTTAATGTACGGTACTTGAACTTTTATGTGGTGAAGCCGAGTTGAAATAACAGTGTATTCCATTTGAATTGGTTTGGGGGATAGTAAGAGGAGGGTGCGTGACAACAGAGCGTGAGTTGAACGATAGTTTTATGAGTATCAAGTTTCCATTTACTTGCGTGGTAAAATTTTCTCCTCCGTATCTTTTGACATTCAATGAAATGCAAAATAATAATTGATTATATTCATTACGGCACTGTATTACGGATAGCGATCGAGATGTTATATTAACGATTTTATTCTATAATTATGTTGCCGAAAATATGAGGATAATAATGATGTTCTGTATTTTGCCCCGTAATTGATCACGCTATCTTATTGCTTATGTGAAACTTCAATTGCCGTATTAAATATACAACACAAGTCATTGATATTTCCTCAACATAGGTGCGTACGTGTCTGCTTTACTTGTTTTTCTCAAGTTCAATATATTTAGGAAAGTGTTATCGTATTTTGACTCCAACACTCGGGATATCTAGTGTTTCGTATCGACATTGTTCATGTATGCTTGACACATGTATTGTGAAATTTCTATTTCTTGAATTTGTTTACATGTTGATTCGAAATAAGGCACGGTACTTCTATGACAATAGTCACATCAAGAAATGAATTCACTTGTATGGAGAAAATTGTAGGTGTTATTGAATTTATTTAATTCTTGAGAGACAAATACTTTTGCTCAGGCATGTGCCCCTAGTACTCAACCATACTTGAACATTGTTCATTTATATAGATTAATATTAACACACTGAAAAGATGCCACATGTAGACAAATATTGTTACGTCGTTATTTCCAAAGTATTCAATAAGTAAACGGTGAATGATCTCGAAATTTTTTTTTTCTTCACACTATTCGCTCAAGTATATTTGACCTTAGAGCAGTTTTTAAATAGAATTATCAATGTAATTCAAATACAGAAATCAACAACGTATAAATATTGACAACCACTTAATATAAGTACTGCGAGTGTGTAAAGATTCGGGTTCCAATAATTCGAGTAATCCTATGTATTTTAAAATGGCCAATCTCTCAATGATGGCAATCGTATAAACAGTAATATTTTTCCATTACGTGACGATGAAATCATGAAAAATTATCGAACAGTAGCTGTTAAGACATAACTACATTGATTATACTAGTTGAAATCACAAGTTTCAAACATTATTTACATAAAATTTATCGCAAGATTAAATCGTGATGATGTTGATTTGATCACGAGTCAATGTGATTTTTATATAAACTCACTTGTATAAGATAAATCAGGTAATATAAATCAGTTGATCACAAATAATAAAAATTCAGACGACGGCGGGTGCTCGCTTCAACCGTTATATATGAACAAGTGTTCGAATTCGTTTCATAATCTCATTTTTTTTTCATTTGTTTTCTTTTTTTTTCCTTTTTTGTTTTTGTTTTTTTTTATTTTTCGTTAACATTTATATGTTAGCATATGTAAATTTAATAGCGTCAAAAAGGATAACATTGTGCCAAAAGGCTCGCTGTTATTATGATTAGGATGAAAGGCGATGAAAACCGAGCTTGCATCCATTTAACAATTCTCAATTGTTGAGGTAATTTTTTTCTGGCTCACAAATGTATAACGAATCACCTTTGACATGTCAGGAAATTATCTTGAGTAGATGGAACTTTATAAAATAGCGTGGTAGAATATTTGAACATGGTTAGAGTTTCAAGCCGTGGAGAATCTATAGTTCATACTAATTCGATAATATCTCATGGCGCTCGAAGAATTCGTCAATGAACATTATGGCAGTACGATAACTAACTATATAACATAAAAGTTGTAGAGAATTTAAGAGTAGTTCATGTGGGGTCTATTGTATTGCGAACAGATATATCACGGCAGTTTAATGCTCAATTCGATGTGGACTTAGATGAAGAATGGGGTTTTCCAAGAATTTTTGAAGATAAGTTGAAACGAGAATATATGTATGTTAATAATTAGATGAAATAGTGAAGTGGAAAATATACACAACTCACCGCACATTTTGTAGTTTTTTTCAAGCTTTAAATGCTCCACTGCAAATGTTCTTTTTTCTGTACATTGAATCACTTCAATGTTTCTCAATATATATTCTCCTTCAATTTCATATAACACAGGAAAAAAAGAAGGATGAATAAAAATCCGAACTGTTAACACTTCACCATTTATGAATTGAATTTAAATGTGTGTGCGAATGAATAATCTGGTGTTTATCATCTATCACTTCAATGGTAGCTCCATAACTCTAACGAAAATATAATTCAGCAAATTATTATACGGCTTTTCCCATAACACATTTGCTGTGAATACGATGATCCCTGCGAGGGGTATTATATCGTATTTAATTCGACGCAATTCTCAATGATGATCGTCGTGAGGAATAACCAAGTGTCCGAATGTGTGGCAGGACCTTGACTGATCCCACTGTTTCCAAGCCCTCGTGGTTTGGTGCTCACCTGGTCAGGTTTCTCATCCCTCGATGCGCCTCACCTGTGCTGTTAAGCGGAGACGCGCGCGCAGCTACCTTTTGGCCACGCCTCCCGTTACGATTCAAGTAGCGTCATCACATGTGCGTATATGCGTAACTTACGGCGCGGACTGAGACTACTAAACTTTATCAATTGACACTTTCCCAGAGTGTTCGTGAAGGATATCAAATTTCGAATGTAGAGATTATCGATTGACTCAATACTAATCATCTACAGTCAACTCGATATTATTTCGGTGTCTTTATTGCCTTTCTCATCGTTCCAAATAATTACCACTAAACACATGTATCCAATTGAACAACTATTAATAACTGTCACGATCGTAGATATATATTTCGAAAAGTAACTTGAAATATATACATATATATATATATATATATATCAAAGGATGGAATTGAATTTGAAAATTTTGCCGATCTTCATTAATTCTCATTTGTATTGATTTGCAAGAATTTTTGAATGGAATTCAACACAAATTATGAAAAAATATTATGCAAATCGATCGATTTCATAATCCAAAAATTTTGTCCAATATTGATTTTAACAATTATGTATCGATTGATTTTATCAAGATTGCATGAGAAAAAAATTCGTCTTTCAATGGCTCAGAATTTTCGATAAGTTATGGTTCCCAAATATTTGCCAATTACATTTGCAAAATTTCATGAACATACTCGGTATGATATGAACGTGATTTCGTAATATCTTGAGGACTATTCGGACTACTGATTGGCAAATATTTCGCTTAATTATTGCCGACAATATTCCAATTTTTCTCTCTGCATATTTCAAATTTCATAAGTTCGGGCAATCTGCTGTATTTAAACATCCGTAAGGCTGAGAGTAGAAACATAATGCAATACAAAATTCAAATTATTTCCCATGTACGCTTTGTATTTAGCCATCGATATATTATCATACTTATCATGATAGGAAATATGGGCGGCACAAATGGTTATACGCAGGCGCAACATCGTTGTATCTGATTCGTTGAGTGTGAAGATTGGAACCCCACCTCCTATATTCAAACTATCCTGCTTGACTCTATGCTGTCATAGGTCTTTTTCACCTGCGAATACCCGATTTTACATTGTCTGATCGGATTTATTGATTGGGGATAACAGATCAACTATCCGTGACACTTTTATAGACTCATTATCTGCTATATAGTTGTATTAACCTTGAAAATAGCGTACCAATCGCAGAAGAGTCTGCAAATCGCGTTTCAAACACCTAATTCATTATGTATTATGTACTGAACAACATAATATTGTGTTTGACCCGAAGAATTAGAACGTAGAATGCACCATAACTCTTCATGTTTTCAATATAATAATTGCAATAATAATAATCTTTATGTGAATTTTTATCCTAAATGAAACATAGTGTTTATGTCAAATTTACGCTCGCATATCATTCTGATCAGAAAATGAATGATGCCTCTAACAAAAGCGAATAATACTGATGGAATATTCATTACAATTACAAATAGACAAGAAATATTGAAATTGAATTGATATTAAATATACATATATACAGAGTGTGAATGAAAATATAAATGGTTGCACTGCGGTTATAGTGAATTCTCATTTATATATCAGTATAAAATTTATTTATGGTATGAAGTTTTGTTAGTACATCTCAATCATAGAAAGTTGTGTCGAATAATAAAAATAATAATTCGGTGGAACAACTATTCGGAATGTTGTTGCAATCATGGCAAAAGACGTTGAAGCCATTCTACTGGACAATTGCTTTGATTTATCTAAATACGCCAACAATATTCTGTTAATTTCCCGAGCATGAGGTATTTCAAATTTACATATATATACATATATATATTATCACATTACGATTATGTAGAAAATTCAGTGATATTTTAGATGATACATTGTAGACATCGCTATATTGGTCTTTTTTTATTTACATTTCTTTTAATCGTACCTCCCATGAATATTATTCGTTCCCCTTTCTTCACTTGTGAAATTGAGTAGCGTATTATTCATTCATATTTTTTCTTTTTTTTTTTTTTTTTCATGCTATCTTGACAAATTTATGAACCACAAAATGATTTTTAAATTTGTGCAATTATATGGTGGCACACTAACGGCTGGTATTATTATCGGTATTATGATTACACTTCATATGGGTATATAAGTGTGCACATAAAAATTGTCTGATGTTTCGTGCAGTTTCATTTAATGTGAATGATAATAATATGTATGAATATAATAGGACAAGTGTACTCAACATTACATATAATGTTCACTGTACTTGTACTGTTATAGCAATATATTATCATTATAATGGGCAAAATTGAACTGTCCTTTATTCGGAAAGTGTGCTCAGCTGCTGGCTTATACAATTTCTAGTGAATGGAAATTGTAATTGTTTTTTTGAACACTCATTTGGCATTATACATCAGGATTTTTTTTTTTTTTTTTTCACATTTTTAATCATTTCAATATCTATTCTGATATTCCATTGAATGATTATACAATTTTTAGTCGAGTAATTATTGCAATAATATGGAAGTCGAAAAGCACAAATTTGCGTTCAACTATTTAAAAACGAAAGATGATGATTCGAAATTCCTAAAGAGCATTTGTGGATGAAATGTACCATATACTATCGAAATGTCAGGCACGCTCGATTCTGTGACAATAACATGTGATTGATATTTCAAAATTTTGTTTTATTTGTAAATTTAAATAAAAGTAGATGACAAAAGAAAACATGCCCCTAGAAGAATTTAAATCAAGCGATATTTACATCTAAGTACATTTTGTCTAATTGTCGCTAATTAAAACGGCCAACAGCGTGAATATTTCATGAATTCAAGACTGACTTTCATGCATAATTAATCGAGTTCCATTCAGAAATCTTGAGTAGAATCAATGAAAAGATTCCTAATATTATTTCATTTCACTCTAAATAAACAAACATGTCATAAATTACGACTGTCATTCGATATATGGCAGCGATGATGAGATGAAAGTTTTATATGTACAAAGTGAAACCACAAATTATACAGTTTCGATAAAGCGTTTAAAAGTAGATTGCATTACAAAAGGCTTTTTCTCTATCCGGCTCGTCGCATCTAAGGATATACAATTCATGTCACTATTATGTATACTCACCACATATGTGCGGTTTGGAATGCTTTGTTACATGCAATAGGTCAACCCACTTTTCTTTTTCATCGTTACCATTCAGATGAATTTAATATCATCCAACTGTTACAGTAAAAGATGGTAGAATGAATGTCTGTGACTCTTTCATGGTTTATTGTGCTGCATCGATGAAAAGATATCGGAGAAGAAGCCAAGGACACATTTTTTCGATATGTACAGGTAAACTGATATATTTTCAGCTATATGTATATAGACTATTGAGAACTATATTTATGTCAGTCAACAATGATGAAAATAGCATCCGGAGATATGTTGAATTTCCGGTGAAAACTTGTATATAAATGTGTTGATATATACGTGTATATATACATGCATATGTTGAATCATGCGAACGAGAAAGATTGCGTGTGCGTTTAGCGTCAGTAGGTCGAGGTTTTGCATGATTCAGACGTGAGAAATTTCTCACTTCCTTCATACGATGGATCTTCAATGGTCCATCCATAAATATTATTCAAAATATACCGATATTTCAGTGAACAAAAGATTCATGGTAACAAATGCAAATGTTCATGTAAGATGTGACTTTCTGTGAAGTGATACCACGTCATAAATGGATCCGTATGCACACCGATGTATCCGTGTATCTCATTGTTGAATGAAGTCCTGTAATTGTCAAGTGATTCGTTTTTTACTATCAAGAAATTATATGTTTAGGGATTTGTAATTGTGAGTGTGACATTACCACTTGGTCCTCATTGAGATGAATCATTTGAATTGTATATCTATATTCATATCATATGGTGAATATTAGATATAAAATTGAACGTCATAATAATTCATCCAATTATAAATATATAACATGTATCAACATGAAAATCAATTGGCTTGTCGTGAATCTCGTTGAAATATTGTGTCACTCTCTGAAAAATCTTAACTCAATTACGAATTATGTTTCAATTTTGGCATTCATCATCTCGAACAAAACGATTTTTGCTGAAATTCACCATAATGATGGCAAATCAATGTTTTGTTGTACATGGTATGCAAAAAAAAAACGAAGAGGCAATGAAGAGAACATGAGGGAATTAATTCAATAGTATTTTGACGGAATAATTTTTGCTTCTCTGATTATTACACTCATTCTAATTGACAATACCTTGTATCTGAAGCGTGATTACTGGATGTAACGCCTTCGAATGCAGTGAATTCAGTGCTGGGCATATGAGCTGAAGCGACATTGACTGGAATGTGGATGTATATGAGCTGGTATTAGTCCGATACATTTCAGCATAACGAGAGTTCGTGTGGGAAAATAGAAATTATAGAAAAATGAATATTAATAGTTTATTGAGATTGGGAATATGATTTCGTCGATTCTCAATACATGTTCATCATGCCCCCCCGCATGTATATATATATATTTAATGCTGGTGGCATCTTTGAAGTCATTGGAATTGTCAATGGGGAAGATGAATTTTTTCCCAGTCAATTATTTCGATTGTATCGATACATAGTAAATGCATTGAATATATATATATATATATATATAATACGTTCATTTTCCCATTATTGAATTTTCAATTTACTAATCTCTTTTTCCTTCGATTTTCCATCTTTTTACCGCTTGTTGTTGAACTTGTGAGGAAATTGATAGTATAAGAACGGAAGCCATGAATTACGCCAATGAAGATGAGAGACTCAGGCATAGCACGAGAGTTGTGGGGCACGCGCCGGCACGCGCCACGCTCTCGCGGAGAGAACAACCGCGCGTGCCTTTCGCTCCTCCCTTCACTCTATGCGCGCTTGAAACAGACGCTCGTTTTCACCTTTTCACACTGTTGCGTATCGGTGCTGTGCGTATCGACTGCATGTGAAGACTTTCACTATATAGTATGGATCTGATATAAAATTTTACTTCCGAGGATCACAGTTTACATTTTGACTCTTAATGAATTGTTATTTCTACCATTATTATTGCAATAATTAATCGTGCATTGATATCCGTGTTTTTGGTCGTTTTTTCGTTTGTTTTTTTTTTCAATTTTTTTTTCCAACGATAACTATCGAGTTGGGAGAGTTTGATAGGGATTCTGAAGTGAAGCACCTGCTTTCTTGAACGATCTCATGTTTTCTCGTTATACGGAACGGCCGCTCGTAAATCGTTGTGCCCTGTCAACACAAGGAGCATGAGCAGTCAATGGGTATGAGCGGACGAGTGGTTAGAGTTTAAGCGACGTTAACTATATTTAATAATGATAATCCACATAAGTCCAGAATGCGCTATGAAGAATCATAAATTTACAATATATTATGTGGATGAATTCAGATTTTATATTTCCCTCTCGCTTTTATTATTTTACAATTCAAAATGATACTGTCATATATATATATTGTATAGTCAAGAGCTGTACTGTCATTGAATTGCCCGGCAGTGTACATATTTATCGTTGATTGTGTCAAACCTCGACAGACACAAATGATCATTCCTCAGGCGGATATTCCTATATGTGGGAAATATGATGGTCTAACCCATCATCAGTCGTTTTGACGTTACATGAAACTGTGTACTGGCACGCGTACATAAAACGCCGCGGCAGCTGTTGTGAGCTGCTTCACTACTTAACTGCCCGCACCACGCTGAATATAATACGTGTAACGTGCATATAATACAGTTGAACACAAAGACATGACTTCAAATAAAGGAGCATATTAATTTTAAAGAATTCCTGGTATATCAAATCCATTTTTTGATATATAGCTTGAAATATCACAAAGTATTGAGGAAAATCCTACGTTTATTAATTGAGGGATTTCGGATCAATACAAAACATTCATTCATACCCAAATTCAAGTATGATATTTCGATGATGAACACACTGGAATAATAACGGAATTAAGACAAAAATCCTTAATTAACAAGAAACCCAACAGTTAATTTGAAATTGTTTTCCTTTCCGATGCGAATATTGTAAGGGGCGGAATCAGTAGAACGAATAGTAAAAATATTCAATTTTTCGATGGTAATGATGTTAATGATTATGACAAATAATATAAACAAAATAAAAAGAAAGAAAAACAAAAGGTGGGGCACAAAAACCGTTGTGTGATGAGTATATAATCATTAGCCGTCATCAATATCAACGTGCAGAGTCATGAGGCATCGGATTGTTGTGTGAGGGGGAACACCTGGCACAGAGATGGTGAAGGAAGAGTCACACGCTATACATGACTATAGGTACACATGAACATTTTTTGATGAATAAACCGATGGTTAGACATATCTCCTGCAGAGTGTTTAAATAAAGCACCATAGTTCGAAAAATAATGCTTGTCTACAACTATACCATGTCTCTTTGTCTGTACTGTAATCGAATGACAAATTCAGGCTACTGTGAACGAATTTCATCGTATCAGGCATTATTTTTGTGAGTTTCACTGCCAATGCAAACTCCAATACTCCGTATCACTTGTGAACGATATTGAATCATACGAGTGTTAATTAGTGTAAAATTATAATTTATAGATTAATATGCTGTAGCGTGAATTTGTTGGCATATAATGCGTCGGATCGCAGGAATACCGAATGAATATACAATTGTGACATTTATAATACACAAGTGATACAGAATATTCGGAACACTCGATACAGCGCGTGTATAGAATAATCAACGATACGTTGTTATGTATTTTTCTGATATATATATATATATATAGATAAATGATGGAAGAAAACAGGAATAAAGGAGAGCAAGAGGCTCAAATGAAAGTAGCGTGTACATTCACAAGTTAACGGGGGTACGTTGGCAATTAATGTCGCTTCTCTTGCTTTTCGGTTCAACTTATTTTTGTAGTTGTTTTTTGCCGCATGTTCACTGTCCAGTTCGGCACGAGTGCGTTCATATATGGTAAGGAATCAGCATGATTATTACGACAAGTTTATTCGCTCAATAAAGCTTTTGGCTACAGTTGCATAAATATATTTGTGAATATACGTTTTAAATTGGAAACATGGTTGAGTGGAAAGTTTTGATGAAGAGACAAATATACTATAAGATTAATAACAATGACTGGATCGCGTATATTTCATTTTATTTGATTATTTTTATTTTCTCGGGTAGGTTAGATACATTATTGTCTGATTATATGTATAATTGTTCGATGAGATTTTGAGATTTCATATTTTCTATATTCATTTGGCTTTATGAGAAATATAGCCAAATAGAGTGAACGGAGGAATAAAGTTCAAGATTGTTTCCCGATTTCTTATGCTTTCTCAATGGATGATTGTATTGGCCAAAAAATTCAATCGACAATTATTTCATAAATCTTGTCACCCCCACTTTCTGTTGACATCCTCTAAATTCCATCAACTTTCATCAAGAAGAATAACTTTTGTTGCGCACGTGTGTGCGTGTCTAGTGATTTTTTTTTGTTTTTTCTCCAACCAATAAGTAATCGGGCCCCATTTTATCGCGACTTTCGATTAGTTTTGACTTCGTCATGCACGCTCTATATAATAGGAGGATGTGAAAATTGATTATTTGATTCTGTTACCCACTGTATTTCAAATTGCGTAATTTTCTCAGTGAGAGTGTTTTTTTACGTTAGGATAAGAAAAAAAGTCAACAAGTGAAACAGAATGAATAACATGGGGACTTCGATTCATCCCGGAATTAGTTCGAGATTTGCATGCGTATTAACATGCACACGACGAAACTTTGTCCCACCCTATCACACAACAACTCCATGCATATACTATCGCACAAAAGTATTATACCCTCTTATTCTACTCATAAAAATTTCTCACGAGCGTATAATTTTATCCGATTCGTGGACTATAGTTTGAGGGGATACATGTATACATGGAAGTTAGATACACGTAGCACGATGTTATTTTTTTTGTATGTGTCTGTCTTGAAACGATGTGGCACGTGGGTCCGCTGCTGTTTCGCCCGGTTGGATGTCATCTGGCAAGCACGCAAGACCACGGAACACGCGGGTGCTTATTTGACTTATTCTCTTTCTCTTAAACGTATATACATGTATCCGGATATATAACGGTCAAAATCTCTGACAGTTGCTCTTTCTTACGAGTTTGTATATAGCCATATACGTCAAAGATGAAGATTTTGCCACATATACTTCGTTTAATTTCGTTTCATTCAATTTTTCTATCATTTAACGTATAATTCCTGTTTATAACATTGGAATATTTCATTTTGGACTATATAACAATAATTTTATGAGTATGATGGAAAATTTGCCAACACATACTCATGAATACAGTTCAAGTGGCTGCATTTGAGCTTGCATAAGAATGAAAGAAGAAAACCAAGGAATAAATGAAATACGACAAAACAAAAGAAAAAGACCAATAAAAATACAAGAAAATCCACTTCAAAGCGGCGAGAAAGTACAGAGGTAATTTCATCTGACATGTACATCAACAAGACACGTAGTATCCATACGACCACACACATGCTCACATATTCACCACCTCCACCATACTTTATCCTCCATCTCTTCATTTGTGTGCAACTACTCGAAACTCGATTGCCTTGGCAATAAGACAAAGCGCTACTCAGACATTATCTCTCTTGCGCGCAATGGGTTCGCTTGAGTCCACCCATGGGATCAGAATGTGAAATCATGCATTGCAGCCGTAACGGTCTCAATATATACGCATATAGATATATTGAGAATCGAAAGACACAACAGTGTGATGGGTATAAGCAATTTTAAACTGTTGGTAAAAATGGCAGCGCAATAAATATCATATATATGAAAATAAAAATATGTGATACAATTTCAGTTATAATGACTGACAGTTGATAATAATCAGATGCGCTGTTCATATTATACATGTCATTTGATCTGCTCTCTATCTTAACATCACAAATGAATATTTATAGGAAATAGATTGATAATATCAATTATTTCTCGAGATTCAATTGAAAATCTCCAATGCATGATTGGATTGGAGATATTTTTTTGTAATGATGAGATGGATGATTTTGACTTTATATTCATAGTGTTTTATACAAAACGTACGATTAAAATCAGATAAACTAACTTCATGCAGTATAGTTTATACTGACATAGTTAAAATACGAATTCATGTAGCCTGAGGAAGTAATTTAACAATAAACATATCTGTACATATATTTACGCTTATGAATATAGAGTTGCTCATGAAAGTATTATTCGGTGAAATCAAACTCGTTGGCCGCTAATTCACGGGCTTATACTAGAATGATTCGCGTGATCTGGTTTACATGCACCCCAAACATATATTCTGACCAGCTATTATGATGCGCATATCTATTTTTATCGATATATTGTATATGTGGATTTTTTTTTATCTTCTGAAACGTTCCGGGTGAAGTTGATGAATACATTTTTCGAATATTAAATTTTCCTCGATACGAAGACGCGCATGACGGCAGGTTTAGAGTGATAAACATCAAAGTGATACAGTATATATGAAGACATGACAAGGGCACAATATCCAATATTGTGTGATGAAGCACAAGTAGATTATCATGCAAACCTCCTCTCTCCCTCTCTCTCTCTCTCTCTCTTATCGTTCATATTAATATGCATTTGCACCTGACCAAGTATATATATTCGTGACGATTGGTTGTATCGTACTCTCGATCAAAGTGTATATTTCATTCTGAAGGCCGTCGCATCATACATAGCTGTCGTTTATTGTCCTCGTTTTATTGTTATTTTCCATCTGCTGCACTATAAGAAGTGACCGAAATAATTCGATCATTTATCCAATTCATTGTTTTTCGGTAAACAATGAGAAAATCGCGATATTTTTCATATTGTTAACTTTCACCTTGAATAACCTTCAAATTTTTTTTTGTAAAGTGTTCGTTTTCGTACAGAAATATTAAGTAGTAAAACTAATGTTTTTCATGTTCAATGAATGGGGAATGAAAAAAAAAAAAAGCCACAGGGTACCTCTAAAGCTTCAAATTGGGAACTGAACTATAACCGGAAGTTTTTGTTTTTGACATCCCGAACTGAGTTTCGGCGGATGCTAAAAACAAGTGATGTTTGACACACCTCATAGAAATGTACATCAACAAACAAGCGAATATGAGAGGGAAAGAGGGATGAAACTTTAAGTGCATCACCGTACACTCTCTGTCGGATAATTAAATTCCAGCGCGTCATGATCGGTTATGAGGTGACATACGAATCGACGATGGTGTGCAAATTAACTTATCACTCCGTCATTAAAACCCTTATTTGTTTTCCGAATTTTCCGTATCTTCGGATCATGAATATAAAACTCATCGCGATGTCTGATTTATCAATCCTGATATATATATATATATATATATATTGATCTTCATGACATTACAACTATTTTGCATCAACGAAACATACATTTTTTGATTATCATTTTAATGAATTATTTTACGTGTTGATGTGATGATTCATTACTGATTTGAACAATTGCGGCTGATGGAGATTTAAATAGTAAATAATAAATTGTCATCATCAATGGTAAAATTTGACATGGCTATTTATTGAAATTTCATTCTTCTTTCTGTTATAAATGATAAGTTCAGAATATATAGTTTAGATGCTGCCTTGTGGATGGATTAATTTGCAATATATCATACAGATATGCTGTTACATTTGTCCAACAACAGCTACTATAACATCGACATTACGGTATATGTTAATATACATGGGAATTTCGCCTTATGTTTTGTTCGATGTACATATTATAATTCTGTAAATAAAAGTTGCAGCTGCCGGCTAATTCACATCAGCTTGTGTGTCACCCGATATATCATTCGACTACATAGAAAAATTAAGAGGATATACCCAGTTTTGGAGTAAAAAAAAAGGGTATTGTTTTTTTTAAATTCTCTTGTTAGAAAAATCATTCAAAATATGAGTGAGGTTGTTATCGTATGCAATGAGGTACAGTTTGGAATGAAATTCGTGTAATTTCAATTACTGAATTGCAAACCTGTGGGCTCTGTTTTTCTTTTCTTTCTCTGTGTTCCCGAGAAGCTTCACGGTGTGCACGATCACTGGAAGCTGTATCATCTTCTATCGTTTATTATTAGTAAACATGTGAGACGTGAAAATTTTTTTTTTTTCAGATCCCTCATTTACATGATTTATTCAAATAATGAATAGTATCGCTTGAAATAATTCTTAGAAGAACACCTTTCTCTATGTGATGGCTGGGCATGTCCCTCTCAAAATCCAATAGTTAGTGCTGCATTACCATGCTTGTTCTTTAATGATGAATGTTATGAGCTTTTATGTATAAAATCTGGTATTGTATATAATTGATTACCAGATTCCTCATGTTAATGTCGGC
Source organism: Meteorus colon (assembly GCA_030523085.1). Lineage (NCBI taxonomy): Eukaryota > Metazoa > Arthropoda > Insecta > Hymenoptera > Braconidae > Meteorus > Meteorus colon. The sequence goes on along the minus strand of JAPYZH010000632.1, from coordinate 35,138 downwards.
TTTCCGATTGCTATCCAGGTTATGAGAGATGATTCCCACTTTCTTTTTGAATATAGTGAATATTGGCGCAATAAATTTCCATCATAATAACAAACGTAATTAGAAACTATCCGAGCCCAAAATTCATCAAAAATCAAGCATGCAGTCGATAATTTTAGGTTGTAAATGCATACATAAGAATTTTCAATTGCCGTCAGATTTTTGTGTATGTGAATGGTGATTGTGTCATCAACATCATGCCGGTCTCGTATTATATGTGTCTAATCGCAAAATTAATATATACTAATGGAAAACGCTGCGAGAAATAATCGAATGACACTTATAGTACTGCAGATGCACCGAAAGAAAGTACATCACAAATCTCATTGTCACAAAGACATTGTTATTTAAAATTTCATTATAAGCGAAAAATATTCCAAGTCTCAATAATCTATAAAAAAAAAAAACTTGTTATAGGGTGTTACTTGATATCATGAGATGTTGGGTTTATTAACGGCTGTTTACTACTGTAATTCATTCATTTTATTTCACTGCGCAAATTTCACAGGCAATTGCCCATGATATCTGAGATGTTATTAACTAATGTCACACTGTAACTTGCACATATATGGTGCAATTAAAAAAGTTGCATGCTCACATCAGTAACACGATCGACAGCAGGACAATGAGTCTTTCACATTTACGTACACGCATAATTTTTTTATACATATCAGTTGTATGGCTTTTCTTGGGTATATGCAACTAAACACCAACCGGCCACCAGCTACCTTGTATATGGTAACACCTGATTCATGAGTTTGTCTATTTGCACACAAGAGCCATGTGCTAAATCAATATGTAATAGTCATTTGACACAATGGCAAATGTGTGAGTCTCTGGTGTTACAATGTTGCAAACTGAAGTATACGATACAGAAAATATCACATATAGAAATGAGGAAATCAAAATGTATATATATCAAAAATTACATGTTGAATAAGTCCTTCTCATTTTATAAAAACACATTTCATATAACATTCGAAGATCAGGGCATGACACATGTTGACAGTTAGTTGACGAAAAATTGAACAAGAATGTCAGAATAAAATGAGATGGAATGAGAGAAAATCAAACAAAACTCGGATACCTGACTATAAGCACCCGTCCCAAAATAAATTTTATATTTTGACACACTTATATTGAAGTTGATTAAGAAGTGAGAGTGAGAGATGATTGATAGTTAGGAGCATACCGATATATTTGCAACCGCATTGCTAAAATATTCGTGATGGTATTCGATGTGGGATACGATTGATGTTGTTTGGCATTCTCATTGTTTACACATTGCAAAGTATCATTTCATTTTAACAAAGAAATCACTATGTAATTCAGATTGCATGTGAAGAGGAACGACAGAATTGTTCCTGATGAATAATGAAATCAAAATAATTTTGAGAGTATTGTAGGGCGATTAGGGCAGGTACAGGCTTAAATTCAGAAAGGTTGGTATGGACAGTAACCACCGTTCCTCGTTAAACTTTACGACTTTATTTAAAGTGGCGGTGTAATTTTATCGATCGATTGGGATTTCTGATTTCCAACAACCTTTTATGTTGAGTATGTAGATGTTTTTTATATTGAAGAAGATAACCTACTAACCACATGTTGTGTGATCATTTAGTATTGTCAGTTGCGCAATGGCTGTGGATTTTTCATGATTTCGTCTACACAAATAAAATGTTAAAAAACAAAATTTGTGTAAAACTATCACAGCGGCCAATGTTGTGTTTAATGATTTTTAATGGCCAGCTGAGAGTCGCAATTCAAATATTGTCACAGTAGCAATTGTGTATGAACGCGCATCACTGTTATTCATGGAAAGATTACGTACGTTTTAGCAAGTATTTTCTTCCAACGAGAATGAACTGAAACTGTCTTGAAATATGAATACTCACTAGTATTCGGGGGTTCGTTCTGAGCGATTATATAAAATATACCATGCCATAAAATCACATACATACATGTGCGTGTGTGTTGAAGTGGGGTTTGAAAATATATTGATTTTGTCAATAAAATTTCCACGTTTCGTTCATTAAATTTTTTTTTTTAACAACTTCATTATAATTTTAATAAGTTATTTTCAATATTCATTTTCCTTTTTAGGCATGTTATAATATCAAGATGCAAATGCATGCTCGTCATTTCAATTAAACTCGCGAGACCTTAATCTTGCAATCGTTTCCTGCTTGCGTCGGGACCACGTCGGTCAGTAATCCGATTTTTAATTCAAAATTAATTCAAGCCGTCGTGGAACACTTTCGACGGATTTAGTATATTTCGCCCACCTGGAAATATAGAGAGTGTATATATATATAGATTCATGTTATGTGGAGGCAATTAAAGAAAAGAAGATCTACAAGGTATTTATCCATGAATAAAACGATGATCTTGAGAAAACTATGCTCCGCATGAGTGGACAGCTGCCGAGGTCATCAGTGAATCCATTTAATCTTCAGTTTCCCTATTTATATAGAATTATTGGAAATGGAATTGGGAACAATTTAAGAACAATTTAAGAATGAAACAACAACACAATTGAAATGAAGAATCAGCGAAAATTGTTGTACCAGCTGTGAAGAAAAGTATTAGAGTCATATGTGACTTTTGACCATTAATATCTATGAGTGTTCATTTGAATTTTTATGCCAACAAGAACTCAAGTAGTTTTCGATGAGAATGAATTATACATCATGACAACAGAGTCTGAATCCATGCTGACCATTTTTAATTGCCATGATATACCAATTTCAGGAAGATTTTTACCGAAATATTGGCTGCTCTAAATCAAATGAATCACATTTAATATCAGATGAATCTTATGAATGTTATGTCTTTCATGTCATAATTATGGATGAAAAGTTTTCGGCATATATTCATAACAATTATCTCAACCGAAATATAAGTAATCAGACATAATGGCAACAGAAATTCATTTTAGATATTGATTCAAACTTATTATTATTACGTATGACCCAGATTCCCAAAGTACATCCGCTTCGGAAAGCTGCTATGCGTTTCGAGACCGGTGTATATAACTGGCCAAATTCGATGGACCATGCGCATTCTCATACAGGATGTCTTCGTGAAGGAATCTCGCATGACCGTCATCAAACCCCACAGCTATAGTGTTGGCGTGAGCTCGATACATAGATGCGTATAAATAATAGGAGAAAATAAAAGTGAATTTTCCCCCTCCTCCTTATGGGGAGTTATCACAATTGCTTATTGTTATATTATTCTTTCTGATGCATTCTACAAAATTTGGCAGGATGTTATATCTACTGATTTGTTAAATATGTCTAGCGATTCGAATTGTCATATATATTCCTCATATGTTCACTCAATTGGAAATTTCTATTAACATTGGGAGCGAAATTAAAATCAGTGTGCTAATTTGAATAGTGAATTGTTCTCTTAATTTCATGCATAGCATTATATAACAGGGCTATGACAATTTGCTTTGCCAGTGTGCTACGTTAGAGTATACCGTGTTGAATGAAAGTATATTGTGGTGAACTAGATGACATTGGGATGAAATCAATGGTTTCAGAGAAGAGAGCATTATCAAGATTCAATTAACAAACGAATGGGCATAATTAGTTAAACAACTATCGGATAGCATACGCACAACACATATAGAGATAGACTGACAGTGGATATGAATCAACGCAACATGAAAACAATGTTCGAATTCATCATGGCGTTGTATGATAATGTAATGGTGTAATTTTTTTGAATTCATTGACAATTTCTGATGATGGTATTCAGGAAAAAAAAAAAAAAAATAAAAAAATAACAAATAATTGATTCAGTCAAATATTGATGCGCATTGACGTGATGTCAAAGAAAATGAGATCATTTTCAAGAGCCGGTGAACATTCGAAAATTTCATCGAACCGTTATTTAACCTTAGTTCTTCAGTACCGGTTTTCTCTCCATATATATTTTTAATCTTCATGAGCTGTTCAGCGAAAAATATTGTCCAAGAAACTGGAACAATACTGACGTATCGTAATATTGAGATAAAAAAGTGAAGTGTATATGAAAACCTAATATATAAAACATATTTGTTGTTATCTAACGGAAAGGAGGTGTGGTCAGTGTGAAAAGCGGATAACGATGCGCGGCCAGCTGGGCAGCACGCGCTGATCCACTTCGATTCGAGAGAGTATATGAAACTGGGGAGGGAATTGATGATCGCACGTGCTCAAATGCGCGTGTGCCGTCCGGATCTGTGACCAACCAAATGCTTTCAATATATTGGCACGCCAACGTTTTATTTCATTCCATATCTTTATTTTCACTTCCATCATAAAAACGATTCCCAAAGTTCTCTTTTCTCGCTACCTCCTATGTGTTCCAGAAGTTTCGCGACTTCAACAACTTTTTATTCATCTTTATCAGATGATATTTATAATACTGCAAAGCTATAATTTATGAAAGCATTGGAAATTGTGACTTTTATATCTTTCATTTCTCAACAGCCAATATGAAACATAACTTTTCGTTATTGCTTTACCTCACATTCCATACCTCAATTCATTGTGCTCATGCGTATGAAAATATTCCATCAAAACTAATTGTAATATCTGCCACTCATATATGCCGTGAGTACTATATATAAATGGATATCTATTGGCATAGTCGAACATGATATGCTGGCAATACATACTTATTGGATTAATAGTCGTTGAGTCTTCGTCGAATCGATTCATATTCTGCCAATGAATATAGAAGCGCATACATTAACAGTTTTTTATTTCTCGCGAAAGCTCAGTCGTATTGAAATCATAACACTGATGAGGAAAAAAAAATGAATACCATTATATACCTATGAATTTGCTATCATTTGTGATGATAAACGTGTTATTTATCCTATTATCCCTTATGGAAAACCCGTTCATTTTATTGATGAACATAGAAGGTTGCAAGTTTCACATATATGCACTTAAATTGTTACTTTTGTAATTCACATGTCAGTGCAAGGTATCATTCAATGATGCTTGCTTCTTACATTACTGATTCTGTCGATTTCACATGATTATAAACATACATAGATAACTTTATCATTCATTGTATGTAACCTGGTGGAGTATACATTAGATGATTCGAATGTAAAATTTAATTCTCATAGTTGACTGCTACATTTTTTATTACACTATGTGATTTATACGCATGGATTGTGAACTTTCTTTGCTACCCAGTCTTACGTTGTGCCTATCAACAGGTTTCTGATAATTGTCATTACATGTCATGCAATGCTGTATAGTAACATACAGACTCGTTCATATTGAAACTGTGCGGTGTGGCACAAAAAGTTTCAACGAGCAATGGATCACGATACATTTTGGGCCATAAGTGGCTCTCAGCTGCGGTCATACACGATTTGCCGTTAACAGAATATAGAGGGAAAGGAGATCGCGAAACGATTGGGACGATCAGATATATTGGGAGAGAATCGGCTGAATGCTGGACAAAATGCACTTTCATGAGCATAACACGTATCGCCCGACATACAGGAAAAAGACGTTTATATTTTTTGTTTACGTGCGTGCTTTACTTTGGCGCGGTATTCAAGTAGTCATACATGTCTATCATAAAGCCAGAGAAGTAGATTGGGCTTGATTAAGATTTCCACGGAATTTTTCGTCACTACATTTCCGTTTCTCGATGTATCAAGCAATCAGGGAGACATATAGAAAGGTTGTGAATAGAAATGGTGGTGCGCTGGTGGGGACTTAAAACTCACTTCATCAAAGTGATTTTGAAACATTCACATATTATTTCAACACATAAATTTTGTGTTCATCTCATCATTACATAATTGAGAAGATTTTTATTTACGTATCCGTAAAATTTTCATAGTTGAATTGTCGGTCTGATTATGTTGTTGATCGCTCAATATGCTGGTCATGTATATGCATCTTGTGGTTAGCTTGAAATAATTCTATATCTATTGTAAGCTTATAACTTTCAGTTAACGATAATGTCTTATCTATTAGAAACACCAATCGGAATTGCAAACATATGACTTTCCAATGGCGTTCTTACAAAATTTTTTCGGATGTCCCGAATTTGCAATTTAAAACGTAGCTGATGTACATCTAAGTGAATGAAGAAATTGTAAAAAACCCAATAACACAACAGGACATTGTCATCTTTTACATGGCGTTGAAGTCAAAAATTTTCAAGAAAAGAACTTGATAAATTGGTTTATTTTATATTTCTCATATTGATAATATATTCATCGAACTCACGTGTGCATTGAAATTAACTTAATTTGACTGAATAAATTCAATGACAAAATGGAATGGAACGTAGTGTGGTAAGACAAAATTAAGAAGCGTGAGAACTGAAATTAGATTCGGCGTAATGATAAATGTATACCAATAGACTTTGGTGATTAGGAATGTCGGGAGAGCTGAATTTATTATTTTTTTTTTTCTGTCATGGGAATCCACATGTACATTTGAAGACGTTGGTTCCATAATTTATGGATGGTGAGTTACAATGGTCCCATTGGGATGTGACAGGCACCTGTGTTGAACATGAGAAGGGTAATGAAATATAAATAGAATAAATAAAAACGGAGAAAAATAGTGCGAGGATTGAGTCTACAATTAATGGGACACTTGTCTTATGATACACGTGCAAACAGGTCAAGTCAGGTGTGCCTTTTTCATACATTATCAGTATTGAAACTTTAAATATCATCTATTATAAGTATGCTTCTTTCGCATCGATTTTTAATTGCAAAACAAGGAATGGAATGATGAATTCGGAGGAAATATTCGCTGAAGTTTATTGCCCAATTGCAAGAGCTTCGGTGATCTTGTATTAAAATCAATCCTGCATTTCTGACTGGATTAGAACGAGAATACAAAAATTGTCGCTTATCAACCAATGGTGGAAACAAAAATTTTGACTTACAGTACGATGTTACCAAAAATTTAAAAAGAGTGAAATGTCGCACGCATCTTATTTTTCCGTCCTTATGAGTCGTATTAACTTCAATTTTTCATTCAACTCCATTTCAATTTTGAATATAATTTTGTGCGGTATGAAGATGATTCTGTTTGAATATTCCTCAATCTATATCCTGTATACGATTGTGGTCCATTAATTATTCATTCGTCTACTCAAAAATCGTCATCAGATGTTGACGATATGATCTTCGCGGAGTGTCAAAATGTGAATATACATATATGTTATGCAGTTTTATTTCCGAGACATCAATACCCATTATTTCACAACGACTCACTCATTCTGAGTCATTAAACTGTATATATCTATACATTTATGTGCAATGTAAAGAATGGCCGAGCGAACAATGATTGACTTAATTACATGCGAGTACAATTCGCAGGTGTATCGTTGGCAGTGGCGGGGTGGGGGGGGGGGGAGGTGTGGGGGGGGGGGGGGGGGGGGGGGGGGGGGGGGGGGGGGGGGGCAATGTTTTAACGGCATTTCTGGTGAACTTGCGTAATTGAAATTAAAAAGGATATGGAGGAAATACCATGGGACAGTTGTGTTGATGTCAAGAACCCGCATTTCCAAGAAGACGAGTCAGAAAAAACATTAAATATGTATGCATTTTATTGTATTGTCAATTTTTGAATGTGGGAATGGATTCTTCAACAACAGAAAAATATGTAAATGTATTCGATTTTTCCAAGCTTTTGTATGACAGAAAGAGAAAGAAAAAAGGAACGATATCTGTCACTCTGTGTTGTTACAGGTGAATTCTGAAGACGAAATCAGGGGGGGGGGGGGGGGGGGGGGGGGGGGGGGGGGGGGGGGGGGGGGGGGGGGTCTTCAAAATAGGTAATAAGACATTGTGAAGAATCACTATGTGGAGGAGTATGCGGTCATCATATGGGTATTGAAAGGCGGAGTGCATGTGAGAGCAATAAAAAATTCGTATTTACAGAGATGTGAAGACGACATTTTCGAAAACCGAAAATCATATACAGACATGAAAAGAGACACACATTCACACACTCGCATCCATATAAATGGACAAATTTACGAATCAACTTTCGTCTCGCTTTCTCCTTTAGTTGATAATCAACAATAGAATAAATTTTGAGACTTCATTTGCAGTTTGCATAGCGCTGGTGAACTTCTATTGGACACGCGCATCTCATCTCAAACTATGCATATATATGTATATATAAATATATCTAAACATCTATAGAAAAACTAAATGCGTAAGTTTTTTTTTCGGCCATCTATTCATGAAACGAACCGAACATGAATCAAGACTTGCGTGAGATAATGACTCGGTAGGGAGTCATAACTCTCACAGGCATGGGAATGTTATCGTCAAACAAAAGAGAAGAGACGAACCTGTAGCGCATTCTTTCAATGAATAATATCCAATTGCATTATCCTAAAATTTTTCCACTTGGTGGCAAACCCGCAGGTTATAAATATCACCGATATCAAATCATTTCAAGTATCCCTCGTCTTCAATGGAATATGAAATTTAATGAAGTAGGATAAAACGAAATTACGATAATGTTAACGAAAATGATAGTGTATGTACACTGAATGTCAGTTCGTTCACCAACAAGAAAATATGAACCATGTGTTTGAAGCAATGAATATGTGAATTCGAGCATAATAGAAATATCATGATAATAATAAAATTCAGACATGAAATACCACAAAACCATAGGAACAATGCAAGAACCAATGGCAGTTGGAATCAATGCACGTGTACCATGCACCACAGTAGCCATATTTCAATAATTGTCTATTCGTAACAACGTTGCAATACTTGTGGATTTTACTGCTATGAATTTTACTGTATTATATATATATATATATATATATATATATATGGAATACAGAGTCATCGATACGCTTCAATTGAGTGATAGCAGATGCGTTTATGGTTTTTTTTCTGTCATATCGCAGAAAATTGAAACATCTATTCACCAGGTATCACAATATTCATTGAAATATCATATTCTTCGTATTATAATGAAATTTTCTATTTGCCTCATGCCGCTTTCTTGGGTAGATAAATCTCCTTTCCCCTATTTCTTCTTCAAATTCATTATAATCAGTATATAAGTGTATCTACGCCGCAACTTTCATACTACATATACATGTCGGGCGACGAGCGTGACGATAATCCGTAGCACGAGTTGGCCAACCAACCCATATTCTGTATAAAGTGTTGGGTTAGACGGGTGAAACAAAAAAGAACGCGAGGCGAAACACGGGCCACGCGCGCGGCCCATACTAGTCTGCAACATCTGTTGCCACCGAGACGATGTCTGCCAATGTCGATGTGCTCTCGGGGACACCATATGCCGCCGTTGGATTCTCAAACGACCTCTTCAATATTCCGACTGGTGTTGCAATCAACGGTTAAATCACAATTGTAATTTTTCCCTGTTTTTTCGATATCTCACCACAAAATTGTGATCAACTCTCAGAGTAGAAATGCATGAGTTCAGAAGAAAACATCAATTTGTGTGTTCTGACTGGGTGTAGTACTAAAAAGTTTTTGTAAACGCATTGTCAAATACCATATGAACATTTTCATTAGAAATTCATGACAACGTACGAATTGGAAGGAAATGTGTGTATGCTTGTGGGGGAATTATAAATTCAGAAAAGTTATAGGAAATGAAATTGGGACCACTTTCAATTATTGAAACATGTGTCCATTTCAAACAGAACAATCAAACGTCACACATTCCATATAGAATTGACGGGCATGTAATAATGCGGATGATAACAAATTTTCAGGTAATACTTCGTGTATCGAACAGTATACGATTTTGTTTGCACCTATGGAGAGTATAATTTACCTTACTTCGGAGAGTAATTTTTACATGGATAAAGGGCTCGAATATTGTTTAAAATCAATATAATTTATGCGTTGGTTGGTAATTGTGATATTAATCGTGTACTCGTGAAAACTATCTTTTTTATTCGAGATTCAACTATTAGTCATTTGAATTGCAGCGCACGGAGAAAGACATATCATGAAAGTTCGGGGTGGTTAGAAAAAGCATTGATATGGTTGTGACGAAGTTTAAACGGAAAAAAAGAAACATTATTGTTCGACTCATGACACAATGCAGAGTGTGAATATCCAACAGTTTGATTCTCAAATAAAATGTATGGCAATGCCATTTTTATAAAACAAAATAAAAAAATTTACATATGATAGCAAACATGTCACAATTGAACTTTATGGTACTATCATTAAATACCATATAATTCGGGCCTGAACTGACTATGAGGTCGCATACTCCTCATTGTATCATGTTAGATAATATATCATAATGAATATTGTAGATATTTTCTTTCATGTAATTTTTTCATGCTACCCTCACCCATCCACCCACGTTTTTTTATTCCAGGAGTTCTCAGTCACGTAATAATAATAGAAAAAATTGCCGATTTAGCGGGATATAAAAGGCTGTACTGAATGGAACAGAGATAAAAATATTTTGATCCAACCTTATTGGCGAAATAATCAACGGAAGAAATGGACTATTGAATACGAATAAAAAATAGAGACATTGAAAGCGCCCTTTTGGAACGTGCATCATCACACACATTGAATGACATCAAAGGTGTTGTGCATTTATTTCATTTGTACGGATAATATTAGAGTTTGAAGAGGTAAGCGGGGAGAAAGCAGGGTTGAAATTAGTGAGCAGGAGAAGCAAATATGGACGCCCTCATGGAGAGCCATAGTATATATTGGTTTTTACCTGGCCGCGTGGCGACACGTGCGGTGCCACAAAACATTTGGGCCTCTCACCAACGGCTGCCGTTCCGTCTGTTGTAAAACACTGGGTGTTCCAAAAGTCTTGTAAGTCATCAGGTGGCACAACTCAAAAACATAAGCCACAAAAATATAAATCATTTATCGTCTTCGATTTTTATTCGTAATATATATATATATATATATATATGTATATGTGATTATCGAATTCAATGAGGAAAGTGAAGATATTAACGCAAAATATAGAATTAATGGGGACACATCCTTACTAAGTACATTCTCGAATTCAAATTATTATTCATATCTCACAAACGTATGCATCTTGGGGTATACATTGTCCATATTTGAGAATGATATTGAAAATATCTCGCTTACCACATTTCCGTATGAAGATCGTATGTATCGTGCGCAACAACTATTTTTCAAACTCCAAGTTTTTTGTACTCTTATTTCTATTATCGATATGAGAGCATGTTCCCTATAACTGATAACCATACTGCTACTTCTTAAGCAAATATATTTTGTCTCGTACAGCACACATTCAAATACGAATCATATATGAAAGAAGAAACACAGTTTTTACCGTCATCATATGAAACTTATAGATAGATGAGTGTAGTGATCAAGGGTTAAAGTCGGTAAATCTGAGTTCTTTTATTGGTTTGAGACATTTTGTATATTTTTTTTTTTTTTTTTTTTTTTTTTTTTCCCAGCACATATTGTTCTTCTTACTGTGAGAAAAAGACGGAATAAGTATATGAGATATAAAAGAATGGGAATTCAATGGGGGTTAGTGCAGAGAGCAACGGGAGTTAGTCACATACGAGGATCTATTAAAACGCCTGCATATCGGGGGATGTTATTTGACTTCTTACTTGCATCTGCCCCGTATTGACCAGTAAATTATCAAGTGTGGAAGACACTTTATGCAAAGTGTGTGCTATGTATGAAAATACCTATTGGATAATTTATCTTCTTTTAGTGTGTAATCATTATGATATTGATCCGAAACGGATACAGTAGTGAATCTATTGCATGCAAAATTCTCGACTGAGTATATTATTAAAATGATGTTTCTGACGAGCGTCAAATATCCGCCGAATATATATATTAATTATTTCTATTGATAGCAAACATCATATCGCAGTATCAATTGCACTTTTATATGTTCCCTACAGAATATGATGAAAATCAGTTTATCTTGGAGTGCGTGAGTAGTTATGTTCGAGATATGAATTCGATATATGAAAAGTATACTACAAACAAATTATATATCTTTTCTGAAACTAATATATTTCATGTATGAGTTGTGCATCCATACATCATGTGCGTGTTGCCACATTTAACTGTATTACTAGTATCTTCAAACGAGGAAATATTTAATCAAAGGTGCTTGTTCAGCAACAATTAGGTAATGATATTGAGCAATATGATTTTTGCATACAGCATTAATGAAATATGTTGAAATGAAAATATGTTATGTCAGCAAAATTAATATCGGTTCTGTTATTTCTAATTTCATTAGAATATAGAAACCAATAACAGTATCAAATGAGTGACCTACACGATGACATGAGCGCGCATGAATAGTATTTTAATCAAAATACGAAAAAAAAAAAAAAAAAACCTTAAAAAAAAATTATGGCAATGAACTGAACAGGATTGAAGTACAGGAGAACTTGGCCGATACGGTCTTGCACATATCGGACAGTGTCTTCTTCACCTGCGCGACATATGGCAGCAGGAACAAAAAAATAACATGGAACGCGCCATACAGCAAAGAGAAAGAGCGTGAGGGAAAGTTGACGCACGCGCGCAATGCATGGCCGATTGTAATGGGCATCAGAGGCCCATCCCCCGAATGCATATTAGTTACGACGATACCAGAATACCATCCAGGGGTTCATAGATTCTCGTATCTGAATTGAACTCACACGGTTTTTTCAGCCTAGGGTTGAAATAAGAATCCGTCAGCAGCACGCGCGCACAAATATATACACAACTTCCGGTACTTAACCCCGACTATCCTCATTTTCGCTTATATTTTCTGTTTGACCCCTCCAGTTGATTGTATGGTGGATAGTTCCTTCAACCTCCCAATCACCAACGCCTGCCCCCAAACAGAGGGCGTCACGCAACGTTGCCCTGCGAATATATCTTGTACCCATCCTCAGTGTGTTCTTGTTTATATCTACACTATTGTCTACATTCCTAATTATGATAATAAATACCCTCTGCGACAAATCCTGGCTTGTACGAAGGATGATTCACCAAACTCAATTCGTGATATTGGTAGACACTCAGTTGTTCAATTTTGTTTGGTGAATTTGGTTTGTTTGTCGTTTCCTCAGTTAATAAAAATTGGGAGATACAATCAAATTGTTTATGAATATGAGGCTCTCTATGACACACATATATTTGGAATCATTCCTTATGATAATACGGCACTTCGCATTATACTCAATTATGAAATGTCACACGACATGACTCCACATAGTAATCGCAAACTATTTTTCATCGTGTCCATTGACAGTTGGGACGGAAAAATGTTTTGCAGTTGAATTCTGTAATAAGGTTGATAATTCCGTCAGTTTTTTAGGCTTGGAAGAACGGCGAAAAAATTTGATCTATGATTGAAAAATAAATTCCTAGAAATAAATTATGGAAGAATAATTTATTTTTTTGTCATTTCTTGCAGGACGCCCAATATATTGCTATTCTTGAACATCTTTTTCTCTGTACTCAATTACTCAATTTTTCAATGTTCTATATTTTTTTCTCAATATACTTCAAGGAGTAGGTCGTAATTCTCTGGAAGACACGCTTTGACGCCTCGTAAAAAATTTTATCGGTAAATATTTGCATTTGTAGCTATATTGTTATCGTAAATACAATAATAATGACCACAGCAGCAGCAACAACGACAACAACAACATATGGATTATCCTATACTTGTGGCAAGTCAAACCACAAAATTAACGCATGAAAAAATCAGCCAATATATGTTCATCGGATGTATACAAAATTCAGAACACGATGTTTAACTCGTCATAATGCAACGCAATAGGAACATTATGAAGTGAAAAATGATGAGCAGAAGTTTTGGTGAGATGGAAAAATTGAACGTGGAATTCCACTGGTTGGTGAGCATTATTCCAAGCATCATCTCACTATTCTCTTCCATTTCACTTCTTTTTTTGCGAGTGTAAATTCAATAGCTGCACCTGCATACACGCATGCGCGCTTATCATATTTCCTCTCTTCAACCTACCCTCAGACAATCATATTCTCTTTCCCGCTCTATTTCGCTCATTATCTTATTGCTGCCTTCTTACACGCGCAGCAACGTGACTCGATCTTCATCGAGGTTGACGATGCAACGACTGAATGGAGTAGGGGAACACGATGAAATGGTGCGAATCGATCTTCCACCGTTGAATGAATTAACCGCACCGATTTTGTATTGAGTTTATAAAACCGATATTGTTTATGAAAGTGAGAAACTGCTGCACTAACCCTCTACCATGCATACGCCTGGATATACATATATACATATACATATATATTCCCTTTCTTTGCTTTGTCTCTCATATGTCTGATACTTTGGAAGACTAATGTATTCATTCAGTGACGCATAATTTCAAGCACTGATAAATTCTGTTGATTATAAATTGGATAATGACACAAGAATTAAAATGGAAAATATTGCATGTATGAATCGAATGAAGTGACAATTTCTGACAAATACATATTACCAATCAGATCGAATTAAGAATAGAAGATGAAGCTGGCGTTTCAGTATTATACATGAAGTGTTTGATTTGTTCTCAGAATATGTATGCCAACATACTTTGGATCGAAAAACTGGCTGTATCATTCACACACATTTATTGTGTGAGTTCCTTACAAATTTTTAACTACTACAAAATTCAGGAATTTCATCAACAATTTTCCGAATATTCATATAACATGTATAGAAGTTGAAAAATATTGCCATTTTTTCGTAATTTCATTCAATACTTTGACTGCTCCCAGTCTGGTGCATCAGATAAATCGAGGAGCTCTCACCTCTACAAGCGTGGACAGTCAGGTTGAATATACGCTTGATTCCGATCGCATCAAAGTTATATGAATTGAAATTTTTGATTTTTGTTGGCGATTCGGATATTGGGATAGGCAAAGATATCACCTACTGCGACGATTTATTTCGTTATGGCGATTGTGACAACAGTACCAAAATAATTAGAGCCAGTAATATTTGTCGATTTTTTGCGAATTTCTGTATCAGACATATCCATGAAAAATAAACATCCCAAAATTATTCTGAAGGTATGTATTTGAAACATATATAATTTAATGTGCCTGTATCGCAGAAATGAAATGTAGGAGTATTTGTATCGGGGTAATTGTACTGAAAAATATAACAATGGCGAAAAATGGAATAGAATTGTTTCTTTCAATTTGCCACGTGCCGCTTATTACAGAGGCGAAAGTGAACGTGAAAAGTCAATAAAAATGAAATAAGATGAAACATGAAAAATTGAAATTCCAGAGTTATTCTGAGAATTGTGAATTCTTCTAAATATATTTATGCTGCCATATATTTATACACGAGAAAAAACAGAAAAAAAACACCAAAGACTAAAGCCTAAAGAAATGAGAAAAATAATAATAAAGGTGATCGACTAGATGAGGCGGCGAGGAGTCAAGAAAGACAACAGAGACGGTTATTTTTCCAATTCTGATGATCATCTCTGAGGCAGCTGGCGCAAGGTGCTCTGTTTTCCACATTGGAATGTGCACCCATTTACTGCATTTGCCCCAACGCATCCTTCGGCATTATACTCAAACACATACACACGTATATGTTGTTATTTCCGATCTATTCATGTCACAGTAATTAACCGGCTGTGATCTCAGATATATTCATAGGAATAATACTCACGGTTTATCATTATTATTATCTTTTTAATTCTCCAAAAGACGAGGCGAAGGTTGCAATTGTTCATCTCAAGCATGCTTCCTTAATGAAGATGGATCTGCCGAGTGGATATAATGATGTAGTGTATTTTCATACACTTCGTTCCTATCGCGACGATGTTCGATTTAGGTGTATGGATGGAACGAAATTTGATGTGTGATATGTTTAGATTCGCCACATGAGAAGAAAAGAAAGGGGATAAGATGGAATGAGATTTAGGGAAATCGAGGACTTTATCGCGATTCAGTGGCAGGTGTCAATAAAATTGGCTACTTCGTTATTATCGCGTTGACCTACATATTTGGCGGGAGCGCACGAGAGACCAGTCCAGGTATATGAAGTGTGGTCATTGGTCCTTATAAGGCAACAAGACGGCAAATACGATTTTAAGCACATGATTTCAAAATTAAATCTTGTGATGGATTTTTACTGCGAGTACAAGAGCATGAAATTACTTCGAATGCTTTTCCATTTGAACAAAGCAGAATACATCACTGCGGAATGATGTTATAATTTTGACAATAGCACTACAAATACTAATCTCTTGCAACAAATAACCAAATAAAATAATGCACCAGGCGATTTTATATTTATTATTGGGTGCTCCCAAATTCACACTCAATATTCATAAATCGTTGTAATTAACTGTATATATGCTGATTTTTTGATAAATCCAATTTGTGGTTTCGCAATAATTCAAGATAATGATCGCTTAACACTTCCTTACAAATGTTATTGCAACATGAGAGATGAAGTATAAAATTTTTCATGCGAATCTCTATTCAATATTATTTCTAGTAACATGGAATATCATTATTAGCGAATTTACTCTACGCGTATTTAATTATACACTGCATCATCCTTAATAATTAATTTTAACAATAACTATTGGATTATGTCTAAAATCGTTCGAAATGTATGCTATTAAATTCACCGGAATCTATTGTATGGTAGCTTTTAAAATATTCTGAATTAAATCCATATTTTACGAAGTTTATAGATGAGACTTATATCGATGTTCAATCTTTTCCATACTAAGGACACATCCATCAGGCAAAACGGGAATCTAAACAACGAGCGGTTTCCTCGTGTGGACATTCAATTGAATAACACAGTGTTCAATTTTTTCGATACAATTTCTATATTAAATCACGACATGGCTTTCTCTGAAATATGGATGGATCCGCCATCTGCGGGAAAGTAGGTACACTATAGCGCTTATACGCATCCATATATGATAATGAAATTATGTTATCAACAGCCAAATATGCGAGACTGCTAATTTTCTTGGATAATAATCAGTTTGACAAGACGTTGGTATATTGATTATAATAGGAACCTTTTTTACCGTATTATTATTGATAATACAATACTGTATGCTCAATAATTAAATGAACGTCTAACATAATTTTTTTTCATTCCACATGTAATCGGAAATTTTCCATATAATATTACGTTCATTCAAATGTATTTTGGAATCACCAATAGAAACATCCTCGGAATGAACTAGACCAATTTAGATGATACTTAATTTTCGATATCTATATATATATATATATATATATATATTGCGTCAATTATATATAGTTTTGGACGTTTGGATTTCCTTATACCTTCCTCGTTCATTCATTTTTATTTCAATTATTATCACTTTCCATATTCTCTATTCCCAACGATAATTGAAATTCTGATGAGATACAAAAGTCAACCGTTGAAACTTAAAAATTGGAATTCACGAATACAATATAGTGGACTGTAATTCCGAAAACGTCAACCTAATAGTTTTCCGCGTCAAAATTTCCTTTTATTATATCAACCGATCCAATAGTTTCGTCAAGACAACTGGATCTGCACACTATAATTTTTCGTATTCAACATTCTCTATGTGAAATAATACGAGCATAATTGCAAAATGCATATTGGAAAAATCGCTCAGGATGATAAATTCAGAATTCGATACTACAATTACTTCCAAATCGCTCTGTAAACTCTTATTGTTGCCCCAAGGCGCGTTCACATCGTCTAATTATGAAATAAAACCCGACTCCCTACTTCCACAATTAATTCCCTCTTTCCCATGAATGTTATCCTTTGTTTTTCCCATCCGTATAATCTTTCCACGTCTACGCGCACACACACACACACACACACACACACACACCAGACGGCTTTAGACACTTTGGTGATTGCTTTTGCGACACCCATGTTTAAAGAGTATATTCGTGCGCGCATACTGTTGGCTCTGTGCAAATTATCCACGTCCTAATTATTTTTCAGTGCCTGCATTTTATGCACATTTTCATGCATAATGTGAGTAAATAGAACAAGAATTGAATAGGGAAATAAAATGAAAAGAAAGGGAAAAAAAATAAGAAATAACAACACATCCACGATTTGATGACGACGACGACGATGAAAGGCAAAAATATGAGAAACGAAAGTTTTTATTTGGTGATGCGGTTTTACGTTCGGCAATGAACTCTATTCTTTCTCATTATCATAAACAATTTTTGATTTTTTCAACGCGGGATAAGAATGTATGTTTATGAAAATTATGGGATGACATTGGTGGCAGCATTTTACTCATTACCTAGACGTTAATTTATTTTCTTACTATGTTATGTGAATAAAAATGTCAGTTTGCGGAAAGGATTATTATTTCAACACGCTGATAATAATTCGATGACAAGAACGGGAATGAACAAGGAATACGAAATACATTACCGGATTATAATTCTAATCAATTATAAATAGCAGTCGGGTTTCATTGAAAAAGCAAAAATACAAAACACATCCAAGCTTGAAAATATATATTTTTTTTCTTCATTGTTATTATTCATTTTGATAGTTGATTGATTAATGCTGTTCGGCTGTGGGATTAATAATCGTTATTTTATATCCCAATCACCGAACCTAATTATGTGAAATATGGTGGCAAATGAGTTGGCTACAGACATGATTACTTCTCTCTACTTATAATATGATGATGAAGATGATGATGACTGTATACTTGTATGAAAGCACAAGTTCTGGCTTGGCAACGCATATATGTGTGGATATTCGTGAAGAAAGGTGAAAGGATGAACGGTTGCATTCCATCTTTCGAGACTCTATGTCTGTCTCAAAAAAGAAAGTTTTTTTCTCAGACATACTGAATATAGGTTGGGATTTCTTCTTAGATTCATATTCTCCAATCAATTGATAGACTGTTACTGAAATCCATATATATATTTTTTTCGCTTTCATTATAGTACAGATTGTCGCGTCAATATAGCCGACCATAAAAATTATTAATTCATCATGAAATTAATTTATCTTCTCCATCAACCGAATAATCTTCATTTTTATTTTTTGCAATTGAACTCCTCATGGAAAACGCACGAAAATGACACGTATTTATAAGTTAAATCGATTACATCAGATTTTCATTTTTTCCCACGCAATTATTTCTCATTTTGTCAGCATTAGTAAGATTTGATGTCATCTATTTTTTCTCCCGGACCAAATATAGAAAAATGAAATTCATATTCTCAAAATATTTTCCACTAATTGGACAGTTAGATGATGAACCTACATTTATATGGACGCCACAAATGATATACTGCAAAGACGGAAAAAGCAAAGTGGAGATGAGTGCACTTTACGTTCACCGACCTGAGTGAGGCCGTCCCCACCTGACACTTCCCTTCTTCGTTCTTTCTGTGCATCGCACAGATGAGTAAAACTCTTGTGTCTCTTCTGATCTCACGCAGTCACAACCCTGTTCCCATTCTCTTCGAGTCATCTATCTTTCGTAGATATTGTCAAAGAAGCGTATTCATTATACATATCTACACAGCAAAGGCGAATTAGACGAAAGCTACATCTCCATCAAATTTTCTCTCAGTGTAATTTTATTCAGTTGTAAGCAAGTAAAACATTTCTATCTTCTTAATTGCCGGAGAAAGTGGCAGGAGGAATAAAGGAGAGAATTGCCAGTTTTTGTTGGTGTCGTGTTGAAAAGTATCTCATCCAAAAATTATCACATACATCTTCGATTGAGTTAGGATATTGTATTAGAATGGTGCGACGAAAATTGCGGCATCTCCTCATTAATATGATTGCCATTCTATTACTTAGCGGTTTTACACGTGCTGATGCTGATCCCTCAATTTTACCAATTACTGGAGAGCACATAACATTCCCATCAGTAAGTTGAATAAATTGTCAAGTTTATTATTCGGGTTAAATATATTGATGAATATGTTCAGATGGCGGTGCGGAAGGGGGGGGGGGGGGGCGTTGCCAGGGTAGGGTCAATAATGAATTCAGCTCACGAGTTTAATCTGTCAGAATAACCATGTGTGAACGGCCAAACTCATGACAGAAATAGGAACTTGGAACTTTGAAATCTGATGCGTCATCCATATTTGATGAGAGTTATTAAGATGAAGGATGAAATGGTGTTATATACCAAAGATAATAATTACATCGTTTACTTTGCGAAAGACGCGGGGTGACGCCGTACCGGAATATTCCAATGACGAGACGATAACTAAATACAACTATCGTGGGTTCGTCAAATTATGAGGCACTGTCAATACTAGTCCTGAACATTTACGGTCACTAATAATTTGGTCTTCCACTGTATTTACTTTTATTTTGTCATTCCAAAGTGAAATATGAAATTTATAACTCTACTTTCACTGCTACTGCTTCCCACCATTAATTGTCCTTCACGCATTCATGAATGCTAACAATCATGTTCATCAATTAACATGTACAATTATCAATTTTTCGATGTGGATTTGAGCTCATGACCTCCTCACTCGGATAATTAATTGTTTATTCAGTTTTTCGATTCATTCTCATTGTGTAGAATAATATCATCTTTGATTTTATATGCAATAATAATCTTCGATTGGTGATAGACATTCTCCATTGCAAATAATTATCTCTGTGTTCAGTAAACTCGAATATTCATCGAACGAATTGGTATATAATAAAAAGTTATTACGAACGTCAATTTCAGGGGAAAACTAAGAGCAACACTAATTACAAAATAGAGCTCAGATTAATTTTTCTGATATGGATGATTGTTAGTCGTTTTCTCAAGAATGTTAAGTAGAGGCTGATGCACAACACCATCAAATATGATTTTGCGCATTGTTGCGTAACGATTGAAACATAGGAGAATTCGACTGCCTTCCATTCTCACATCGTGCGCATACAGCACCTGTGTGAGAAACTGCGCCATAGAACATACAACTGGTACTATATAAAAAAAAAATCCAGAGCGCCAGGCGAAATTAATTCATCGAAATATTGTAAACTCAAATGTTTGTGTTTGAATTATTCTTTATCCAAAGAAGATTGCATCATATCATTAAAAATGTTCGGAAGCGATTATAGTGGTACAGATTGTTAGAGGGAGATCTTTATTCTAGATAATATTTTCTGTCTACATGAATCTAAAATCATGTAGTTTGCATGGTTCTCGTGCGAATTCACCGTATTCTCTAGGCATTGTTTTCTCACAGCGGTATCAAAATACGCCGCGGTACCTGCGTGTTTCTCCGCGTACTCAGCATACATATATATGTATTAATATATAAGTATGAATAACTTTCTAGCATATTCATTCTGTGTTGTATATTTGCTGGCGTTGATTCGTTAAGATTGATATATACTCGGATACAAACTCTTGTGCATCACCATATATATCGGACATGTTTTGTTGCAGAATAACTTTTCGAATGGATCTATTGATGAATGAATACCGGAACTCTCTTTGAGTGAAAGTAACGTTTCAGCATATCATAACATTAAGAACGACGATGGAAAATATCACAGAACATTAAATTAAGGTGGCTTCAAAATTGAATTTACATTATATTACACTTATTCTGGCATAAATCGCATGTGAATGATAAATGTGTATGAGCGGTATAAATGATATATTGATTCGCGCAGAATAAAATTTAGATGCATTTTATGTAGCAGCAGCAGCAGAATGAATTGGCACTATTTACTTCTTGAGATGCTAAGAACGATCATGTCAATCTTTCTAAATATGCATTACTCTGAATATCTCTTTGAGTTTATTTTGATTGATGACTGGCTCGTATCGGAATATCGTACATTCAGTAATTATAAACAAATATATATAAATATCATAATCCGAATATTGATTCTCTATTGCGAGATTTCTTTAGTAAATTTTATATGTGCCACTTGTACGTCGAGTATATCTTTCAAGAAATACACATGTTCTGAATATTGTTGTATATGAATGAAATTATTCAAATATTCTCCTTCTATCATTCATACATACATTCACACGCACTCACACACACACACACACCCACACACACACGCACACACACACACACACACCCACACATATATATATATATTAGAAGGGACTATCGAATCGATTACGGAACTGATTATAAGTGGATCTTATTCTTGTATTATGTCTAAACTATGTCCTTTTTTTTCAACCCAAATCTTAATTTAATAATTTTTATAATACCACTGTTATATAAGCCCTTCATATATAGACCTACGAAACATAAAATGACGCTATAAAAGGCATGTTATATCGTTCGCAGCATTCAACGGTCATCGTTTCAACGATGATCCCGAATAGAATGAAATCCAGTGATTTTCATGGCGATGAAAACCACTTTTACTTTCTCGCTGCTAGCCGGAAATTCAGTAACTTGAAATCTTTCGCAATGTGTATATGCGAGTACGCGCGCCATCTTTTCAGAATATCTCGTTTCCATATTAAACATGAGCGAACACATACATAAACAGGATTTGACAGACCACCGTTGTTGGAGTTAGTACTCTGCGCGGTGAGAGAAACTCACTCTCAGTTACCCATAGCTCGAATTAATCTTTCTCAATGATGAAGCCGAGTGACCCGAGGGGTCAGTCCCCTCTTTCATTCCAGTGAAACTTTGTTATTCTACTTTCAGTTAATGCAATAAGAGGTGAAAAAAACCAAATGATAAAGGAAATGGAGATAAAAACATTATCAAGCTTTGTATATATACATTCCTCAATACGACTTGCACTCGGAGCATAATATTTCGATAAATGTCCAACTTTCATTATATCAGTTCCAGGTACATTCAGTTCTAGATCATCGGCCACGACTTTCATCTGTACAGCAGCAACAAATTCTTAATGATGTTCAGCTACATCAGCCAAATTTTGATTCTGTGGATTCTCAAATACTCAATTTTCAACCGAAACATCCGCATAATAATTCAAGAACATCAGGTGGTGTTACAAATGCGTTCTCATCGTTAGCTAGATATCGAGTGGACCGAACAAAACAACAACCACAACGCACTGAACATTCATTTTTACAAACTGCACAAACTCAATATCAATTTCCAAACCGTCAAAATTATCTAACCACCGCTCCCATTCATGCATTCAACACATTCCATACTGATGTGTCAGATGATACATTCCAGAATCCCAAACATCACCAGAATTTTTACAATAATCAGCCATCGAGTGTGCAACTGCAAACATTTTATGAAAAACAACGAGAACTGGAGCTATTGCGGAAGCAGCGGGAGGAATTGATTACTGAGCAATATGCATTGAGGAGACAGCAGGAACTTTTGGAATATAAACGTATTCGTGAATCAACATCAACAACTCCGAAGTCAATCACAACGGTAATTACAATGACAACACCAATGACTGGAAGAACTGAACAGTCGACTACCCAATCTACTATTTTGTTAGCATCACCAACTGCTCGTAAAATTACACCAGCAGAATCTGAAATTTTTCTCAAAGCCATTGCTACACATCAGAAAAAATTTATAACCACGACCATCAAACCAATTATCACCTCATCTGGCAGCACAATTGAGCTAACGCAACAAAAACAAAATGATGGTGAAGATTGGCAATCTCAAGAATTTCCTAAAGATCTTTTATCTTTTATCAAAACACAAAATCCGCAACTTTTAGGGAATGGTAAAAGTAAACCGCAAATAAAAATCATTTATCAAACAGAAAAGCCATCGACGTTGCATAAGTCTATTGATGGAAAGAGCAAAAATTTCAACAAAGATCAGTTGTTGCAACAATTGAAAATTGCACTGACTGAAAATGTTGGTGAAAATAAGAATATCACAACGCGCGATTTGGTTCTACCAAATGGGCGGAAACTTCAGGTTGTTCAAGCATCCAATGGTTTATCATCAATAATTCCGAATGAAGGTTCAAGTCAATTTCAAACAGTAACCCAAGCTCTGGAATCAACATCTTCGCCGTCCGCAACTACACCAAGTGCCGTAAAGACCATCCTTGAGGAATTAACTGAGGGTGTATTACCACCGGGCGCGGACTTTGAAGTCCTGAGGCACAAAGCTGATGGTAAATTAGAAGAAATAGACAAAGCACCAATTCAGAACCAACCTGGGAAAAAAGTAACGTTCGTAGTCCTTGAAGAGCAACCTGATGGTAGCTACAAAGTACAGGGAGTGAAAGGGAATGGCGGTAAGAATTCTAGTAGTGATGTGGATTCTATTGTAGAGAGAATTAAGAAAGGAGAATTAAAGTTACCACCATCAAGTACAAAAAATATTTATACGGATAAAACCAATACTGCATTTTCAACCACAACCGAATCAACTACTATTGGTTATGAGAAACCATATATTACCTCAAAGCCATGGGTAAAGTAAGTTGAATTATCATTATTCATTCAGATTGATCTAGGACTAGAATTTTCCTTTATATAATTGATTCTTATCAATCATTAAATGTATTTGATATATATATATATATATAAAACATACATACCTATATATTTTAGCGAATCATCAGGTAATCCTTCTACTTTTATAAGCGTGACACCCAACTCTATGTCCATATCATCAGAGAATTACGTAACATCAGCATCAAGTCCAACAGCCTCTATCTACAATTCATTCTCAATTGTCAATCCAACAAATTCTGCATCCACTGCGTCGAGCATTCGAATCGGCTTAACTACACATCAGCCGTTGAAAAATCATTTCATTCCAACTATGGCGTCTCGTAATGAAATTTTGAACTCAACCACAGCGCCAAAATTCACCCCAACTTTTCCTCCACATGCAGTGTCTCATAGTCACATTTCAATAACGCCGGGGAGCCCCGTATCTATTTCCACAACGCCCAGAGTTCACACAACGACAATTGCAGCACTCAATAATGCAGCTTCCGAAAATTTGATAATTGATGAATTTCAAGCAAGAAATACTGGGAAAAATATTGATAATTCAATTAATCAATTCATAAACCGAAGCGATACCATGGCGGATCGTTTGAGGAGGGAAGGATTGTTTGCCATGGCCAAATATCTCAGGCAATCTGGATTGGATTCAGTTCTTAATGAGACTGGTAAGTTTTTGAAATTTATAGGAGAAATGAAGTATCAATGAAAATTTATATAATTATGTCATTGTTTTACATAATAATATGAAGAAAACACTCATTATTCACAGTGTGTCTGTAAAAGTTTATTCATTATGTAAGTGAGTGTGAAAAGAGAAGGACCCCGTATTTCATTCATTCAAAATAAATTACATATGCTCATGAATTTCTTATGAAAAAATTTCGGCTCAATGTATTCAATGCCAATTAAGTTCCTGCGCATATTCTTTTTATTTTTTTTTATCTGTTCTATTCATTATCTCTTCTGCATTGCCATAAAATTCGCGCAATGCTTTCCAATTTTTGTATGCAATATTGAAACGAAAAAGATATATCTGCGGAGAGAACATTATACTTAATGATATTGAAAATATTGGTGATTTTGGAAAATTCCCAAGGTCAAATATCTGAGATGTAACAGAATGTTTGAAATACTTTGAGAATCAGAACCAGATTGGACCTATATCTCTAGTGACCCACACGGATCTTTGCTCAGTCATTATTAAAAATTTTCAGTATATGTGATAATAGTATGAAAAATTATTAGATGAAAATAAATGAATTTACTTTTAAGGTCCATACACCATTTTTGTCCCAACTGACAAGGCCTTTCGGGTATTGCTGGTCCAATTGGGTGGCCCTGAAAGAGCAGAACAGAAATTCCGTGAAAATCCCCGGTTGCTGAGTGGAGTGAGTGAAAACGAATAATATCATTATGTAATGATTATCAAGTATTATATAATATTTTTTTATGTCCAATCAGCTTCTGCTTCATCATGTAATTCCGGGAGCTTTCAGATCGGACACCCTCCAAGAAGAGATGACTGGAGTCAGTCTTGCAGGAACACAATTGCGTGTCAATGTCTATGACATGCACGATCATGAGTGGAACGATGTTAAGGTAACTTAAAGAGAAACATTAGAATGAAACTAAACATTACAACAATAAGTTATAATGAATGTATTTATTTAGAGTTGAAGTAATTTCCAATCCACCATCATAATTTATGTTTTTTTTTGTTTTTAAATCTAGGTTATCACCATAAATGGAGCAAAAATATCATCAAGCAAACGAGATATTGAAGTACCACAAGGTATTGCCCATGCAGTTGATCGTGTTTTGTTTCCACTTCCGGTTGGAGATTTGATACAAACTCTTGCAGCTGATCGGGAACAGAGATTCATAACTTTTTTGAAAATACTTCATGCAGCTCGTATGGTTGAAACTCTTACAGGTAAATATTCAATGCGAATATTCTTATACAAAACTTTATTTTTGAAGTAACATATCCTGGATTTTCTCTATCAGAGAATTAAACAGTAATACAATCTAAAAGCTCTGACAGATGTTATCATGTATTGTCTTGAGTAAGATGAACCTCATACCTCCATCGCATTTCCTTTATTTTCATTCATCCTTGGTTCGTGTCACATAAATGTATAAGGTTTCTTTTTCTATTTAACCTATTTTAATTTTATTATCCAGTCAATTCAATGCAAAGACTGATATAGCATGCTAATGATGTAATGATTTCATACTTGATGTTGCGTTTGGGGAGAATATTCATTCATTTTCAACACGAATTTCTCTTAATCTATCCAATACATAGATATAAATTGACTGACTAAAATTATTGATGGAGAAATGGATATAAGTAACGATTATATCCAGAATTTTATTTTGTTTAATTAATAACAATATCATTGCTTTATCCCATTCTTTTTATATACCTATTGTTTATAGGTACTAAAACATTCACGGTGTTCGCGCCGACGGACGCGGCATTCGCAGCAGCGACTGCGCAAAATGAGAGGCCAGTGTGGTCAGAAAATGACAGTGCCGAAGCGGCAAAGGCGATAGCTTCGAAGCACATAATGCCCACTACACTTTATACTGCAGGCATGAGATATTATCATCAGAAAGATACGCTTTGGCCAAAATTTCTGCTCAAAATTCAAAGAAATGGAGGTAATATAATTTTTCATGTATCAGTATTATCATTTATATCTTTCTAATATTGAATATTGTATGGTATCGAATCTTAATACTCATTTCTGTTCGGTACTACAAAAAATCTCCCAGTTTTTCTTTCACAATTTTCTGTGGTACTGAATACATAAGTTTTTCGACTTTATCATTATTATAATTTTTCTTTTTTGTTTATCCCCTCCCCCTATATGGCGATGAAAAACTTACTATAAGTAAATTCAATGAAATATTTATCATAAATCTCGAATTTCTGAGGAATATTTTCATATGTGGATATATTCA
Source organism: Meteorus colon (assembly GCA_030523085.1). Lineage (NCBI taxonomy): Eukaryota > Metazoa > Arthropoda > Insecta > Hymenoptera > Braconidae > Meteorus > Meteorus colon. The sequence goes on along the minus strand of JAPYZH010000632.1, from coordinate 7,655 downwards.
ATGATGTGATTAGATGCTTCTGTCTATTGATTGATAAAGCGATCCAACCATGTAATATAAATCATTGATAGCGTGATATACGATGAATAAATTTGTAAAGTCTTTATGCAGTATATCAATGGGTAATCCAAGAAGTTCTCTTTTTACGACTATTCAAACTTTCACGGTTGAAATTGATGAAAAAAAATTGTCGAGACAAATAGCAATAACTGATATAATTCAATCACGGCTATCACATTAATACAAGTGTATAGTAAATTTTTAAATAACTATATCTGCTAATTCGTGGTATGACCTCTCCCGCGTAGTTATTCCTCAACGAGCTGCTACGGCTTGTACGGACGTAAAATAAGACATTGTTGTTGCCAGAAACTGTAATTAATATTTGATCTCTATGTCAATAGATTTTCCATTCTGTAAAGAGTCCATAAATTTTGATTCTCAAGAATACGTACTAAAACTTACAGATGCATAATTTTCCAATCGTAGTAGACTTAAGTTACCGGCTCGCAATTTCAGCGGTACGTTGCTTCTCATTAGCACAATTATCATGGTCTTACGATGTTTCGTATTGAGATATTCCCAACCACAGCTGTACACTGCTGACCCTACTGCAAAAGCCTTATTTGAAGGGATTAGTGAAATATATAACACATTTTAAAACACCTATTTCTGATATTTATGAAATTCATAAGAATAACAATTCATAATCTAAAGTTATACTAGATGTACCAAAGTGTACTTACTTGATCAGACAAAATATCTCCAGGAAGGTAATAGAGGAGCAATTGCTCTGCAAAATAGATAGCGAGAAGTGAAAAGAGAATAACAGAACTCCCTTTTGCTGTAACCTAAGAATCGCAAAGACAAGAATAACTAAATTGAGATTGTGACTCATTGAATGAATGAATCATTGACGATTTGGCAAAATATTAATTTGATCATTCTCCGGAAAGAACGAGAAAAAAAAAAACACTGAATATAAAATAGAATGAGGATAAACTTACGCTCGTGAGTTGTAATCCAGCACAGCAAACAGCGATCACAGCCGCAAGAAAGAGCAATAATACAATGTTCGTGTAAGCTCCATTTATACAGTCTATTTCTCTGTTGAAAATGTTGTTAAAAACAATAATAGAAAAAATTGTGATAAGAATGTTTATATTTTGAGAGGGCACGTCACTGTAACGGACCAATTAAGTGCAATTCTATATTGAAGTCGTGCAAACAAATCATCAGTGAGAAGCTGCTGAATATCATCTCTCACTTCTCACAGCGACTACGCAAGTTGAGGTTGCGAATATAATTTCACCGGATAGCTACTTCATTAATGTATTCAATAATAAATTATTGAACAAAGATTGAAAATACAAATAGAGGATCAACCAAAATTTTTAAGACAGAAATTTTACTGCGTTAAATATTACATAAAAGATAGTCAATGAATATTTGAGTAGCAATTCTAATTAGATGATTGAGTATTGAGATAACGTGGTAAGTGTATTGAAAAAGTATGATTCGAATTAAAAAAAAAAAAAAAAACATATTCTGGAATATTAGAAACAGACTTTGCCATTGCACGATCTGTAACATCATGAATATTATACTTTTGTCGGATTCTTCCAATTTGCGCGCGAAATTTCGTGATACTAATTGTTGCATCTATGTTCTTGGAATTACGTACAAATTACCCCTTGAAGTAGACAAGCAGTGAAAACATTACCTCAGGACATTACTATGAGTTTCAACAATCGAGGAAATTATTCTTTCAGTTTTTTTCTCATCGTGGTCAGCGTAATCCGATGAAAATTTCATTAATTTCCTTCTTACAATCCGCAATTGCGCACAGCAATGACAAATTGACCATACATAAGTAAATTCAGTAGCATTGGCATTTGTTAGTAGAAGTGTCCCGATAACTTCATGACTATATGAAATGAAATAGAGAATCGTTGAATTGCTCCAATCCCACGGATAATATACTGCGAATGGAAGAACTTTTTCCGTTGTAAAAAACGGACAACTAAGATAACCAAGAGAAAGTACTATGCAAACACAATGAAATGAACCACAAGCCATGATACCAATTCTTGTGAATCCATGAAAATATTCATGTTCATCACATCTTTCATCGTTGACACAATTTTCGATCAATTGGGCCAAATATGCTAGTTTTTTTCGCTGTTGTTTGTATAGACATATTTTTCCGAAAGAAACATATAGCCCCATCTAAAAGTACAATTTGTTTCTCATAATACTTTAAAATACTCAGTGCAAATACACACCATCGGTCCAATACTCTCAGCGGCAGAGATAAAATCAGTAAATGTCATGTAACACATTGCAGTCATGCCGATGATTTGGTATATCGTGCTGATAGCAATAAAACATAATTGTACATCATTCATTATTTGTGCAATGGATAAGTTCTCATTGATTATCGGCCAAATCGCCAGGAGTTTTAGAGACATTTTGGTGAACCACCAATAAACGTATAACCGATTCGTTCCACTCCGCTTCATTTTTATCAACAATCTATTTCATATGTATGTACATGTATAACATCAATAGATTATTAAGCAGAGAGGAAAAAAATTACATGCAATCAATACATATTCATTATAGTTAGCTGGCACAATCACACCTACTTACATATTCCGTCTATATGTATGATTCTTTAGGGATTTGGATGTTAATTCAAGTGTTTGAAGGTTTTTCAATACAAACTATGATTCCGTCTCTCAACTCGTACGTTGAATATTGACCTCATTGCCGTTTGTGCAAAAAATAGATGAACAATTCACAGCAAAGTTTTTTTCTTTACTCTACCAGCACAAAATATTTATATATTCCTTTAACGTTCATACAGTTCATTATAAATAATAAATTGCGAACAATTGATTTTAGATCGATGGAAAAAAAATAACTGCTATTGCCAGCTACGGATATTCTCACGGTTTTACTACCATATTATTACCTCTCATTTTCCTGAGTTTTTCATCTATTGCACGCAAGTGTATAAATTTTGAATGCCACACTATATCTTCTTCTTTTCTATTGTTCACAAATTTATATTGTATGTTATTTTATTGAGAATGAAGCTCATCTTCATGCCCAGAGAAAAAAGAAAAGCAGTGCCTGTATACAAATTATTATCGATATGAAACAGATATATATTCTATGTCAAGTTTTTTTATTCTTATTTCAGGGCGGATTCGTGTCAATGAAGCTCAAGTTTCAACTAATAATGTTCCCGCTACAAATGGTGTCATTCACGCGATTGACGCGGTACTATGATGATTTTAATATAAAGATGCAGTGCGTATAATAACGATTATAAACAATAACAAAAATTATGAAAGAACAAATAAAAAAAATAATTTTTATATTACACAAATGAGTAGTTGCTTCTCCTATCTATTGATACAAAAAAATGGCATGATCAGAACTGATACCACAAATTAATGAGACATCGTGGTAATATACAAATTGGGATTGTGATTTCATTCGTTTAACGCAATTTAAATGGTAAATATGAAATTAGTAGCAAGTAGAACATATATGATGCTTGCAATGAAGATTAATGACCATCAAATCAGTATTCATTGACCATTTATTCATGTATTTATAATTGTCTTCTTCTTCATTGAGATTCGTAGTTATGTGAAATTAATTGTCTAACTATATAGACGATCATAATGTGAAGTAGATGTTCAATTGATTCTTGGTGGATACACAACAAAACTAATCTATTCGCTGCACACAGCACAGAGATAAAAATTAAACGTACGATTGATTTATTTGTTTGATACATTCTCTTTTCTGTATGCAAAACAATAGCGACGAACCAATCACATTTTATTGTTCAAATTGTTGATGCAACTGTATCATTCCATTTAAAATGAATGTACCAAAATTTTACTTTAAAAATTAATTTTTTTCACGCATACAATTTTTCGTTTGGAAAAGTACATCGCTCATTCTGAAATTTTGCAATTAATATTTAGAATGTTGAATATTGGATGCGGCAGAAGTTTGAAACACGTATACAACAAGACTCCTTACATAAAGATACTCTTATGACCATATTTTTCATATGTGTTTAAATAATATTTCAATTCAATAATGAAATTCTCGCAAGTGAAATTACAATAAAGCACGGAGATCTATTTAACTTTGGTGAGTTCGAACGGAAATATCTCTTGAAATGATGTGGTAATACATGTCACTGACAGTATTATGCGTCATTATACATTTTGTTTCACTGCATGAATTATATAGACAGCAGCAAAATGGATGTCAAAAAATAAAAGACACGATGACGGCGATGCTTAAAAGCTTGTTTTATATTTTTTAATTTCTACCATGATATGATGAATGTTTGTGAGCTGGGTACGTGCATTAATGGGTAAAATTTTATGTAACCGATGATAGTATGAGACTAATTGGGTCATCGTTCGTTGAACAAGGGCCGCTCCTAGTACGAGATTCGGAAAGGATTTCAGAACTTCGCTATTTATATCCTCCAATGACCGCTTCCAATTGTTAGTGAAAGATTGTACGAGATCAAGTGCACGAGCCTCCTGACGTTTTAAATCATTAATTTGTCCTTTCTCTAATAACGTTTCAGATTCCTTAACTAACTGAATAACTCCGCCAAAATAGGGTGATAAAACTTCTTCGATGTACTCTGAAGATCTGGCTGCCAATTGCTCTTTGAAACTCTCCATTTCCCTTGAATTATCACGAGTTCTTTCCTGAATATAATGAGAAAATCATCAAATTTTGATCGATAGCATCATTATTTTTACCGTTTTTTCATTTCATGTGTAAATAAGAGAATTACCATTAAAACACCTAGTACTAAATCGTAATTATTGATGAGAAAGACGAGTTGCTGTGTTCGATTTGAAAATATTGCAGCCATCCGTAACAGAAAGCATTGGACAGCTTCACGAAGTTCAGCGAGCAATTGAGTGGCACCTTCACACGGAAACCCTTCACTCACACTCACCATTGCAGCACAGAATTCTGCGTATCGCCTAGTGATCTAGAGTAATGAAGAAATATATATATATATTTATATGTATATCAAAAGTCGTTTTCTGAAATTGGGTACTTCGTTGAGAAAAGGTATCAATGTCTTTTTCCAATTTCTCACTCACATAATGGGGACCAGTTTCTTTGTTGAATTTCATTGGATCACAGTCTTTTATACTTTGGATGTTCATAGTGAATACATGAAAAAATCTGCGTCAAAATAATTGAGTTAGTTCTCGAAAATTTCAATGATATTCCATTGAAATATTATATTCAAACATAAATATATGAAAGACCTCGGCCAAATAACTGATGTCAAATTGTCCCAATATTTATCAAGCGCTGGTACTGCTCTCTTGTGGCAAATCATTTGGTATCGCATAACGAGATGTAAACATAAAAATAGAGCAATTGTGTCATAACAATTCTCAACAAATAATTGGAGATTTTTCAGCATTGTGCTCAATGTACTGCCCATAACCTGTGTATACCAAAATGAAATGAGTGTATTTTTTGTTTACCCAAGAGAATTTATACAAATTCGGTATTCTTACTCAAATATCTAAACTTTATTTTCACACCTGATTGAAAATCTCTAAAGCCTGAACCCCAGTAACTTTGAAAAATTCTGCTAAAAATAGATATTCACGGCACGCATTATCAACTAACGCATATTGTTCGCTGCGAAACAAGGCTTCATAGTGATACTGTTGATGAAAAATTATAGCATATTTTGTTATGAAATGAGTATATTATTCAGAATTTGACGAAAGTTGTGAGATTCACCCGCGTCTTCGCGGCGGTATGTGGGACGATTATTGAATCTTCCAATTGATAGCTGAGAACATCATCTCTAGAGCCAATTGAAAAAACAGTTCCCCTGTGTTTCAACATTGTTTTATAAAAAATCCCGCGCCCAGCTGTGTCCTCGACACCCATTAAATCGTCCTTGGTCGGCTTTTCCTCAAACTGAAACGTATAAGAGAAATGAAAAGGAGAAAATTGCCGATGGAAATCCAAATCATCGTTCAATTTTCATTGATATCTTATCGTATATAATTTCTTTTTGATATTCAAATCACCTGTAACTTCATGAGCCTTGATGAATAAGATTTGAAATATGAGTAATAAATTTTACTCATTGTGTCCACATATTCACCACATATTTCTTCAGCAACATTCCGCTCATTAGCGAGGATGAACTCGAAGAAAAATTTATATTTGAGCATATTATTTTGCGGTACTTGATAATTCGTCATAGGTTTACGAAATTTGTATATTTGCTCCAATAGATAAGTTCGTATTTTCGCCATTGCTTTTATCTTCAGTTTTTCAACGATTTCCTTTACATCGAGACACGATTTTGCGTCCTTGAAACTTTGCTCTTTCATAAAATTAATTTTATAGTTGAGATTTTGGAGATGTTTCAGGAATTCCTTGTCTGTTACTGCACAATCTATTATTCCACTAGCAATAAATGAAATTGTTTATTCATTATTTAACAAAAGAGTTCAGATTACACAAAAATCAATCAATTTATGTGCTGTGTCTATATATTGCATATCAATATATAGTTACAATCGTTGTACAAAATGAAAAGAGTCCATTTCTAGCTTTAAATATAGGGGAAAATTGTTGAATAAAATACCATCTTACATTATTAGTATCTCCGGAACAGTCATGTCTTCTATAAATTGACTTAATGGCCCTCTAATAGCTTGACGGTTGCACAGTTGTTTACTCATTGCCACAGATCTCTTTTGTAAATTCAATATTTCAGTGCTGATACTTCCAAGATCTGTTTGAAATCCAATCAACATCGATTCCATAGTCTGATTAAGAAATAATAACAATTATTCATCATAACGTTGCTTATTACGTTCATTATTTATCTTTGGATTTGGATTCAGACACTTCTTTTTAATCCAAAATGCAGAACATAGTAAACCTTCTCCTAACCTCTAAAATATTGTCACACGCTGCAATTTGATTATGTAGACTCGCGATATCCTGACTTTCTTTGATATAATCTTGTATTGATCTATTTTCTAGTTGTTTCAGTTCTTTCTCAATTTGTCGCGAATATTGACGTAAATCAGTGCCAGATTTCAAAACCTCCTGAACAAAATCTTCTTCCAGATCATGTGGCAACTCTGCCTCATTATTTTCGAATACTCCACGTTTTGAAGCCATATTCCATTTATATTTTTGACGTTTTAAAATATCAGATTTTTGGATTCAATTAACTTTGAAAATTATGAGCATCCCCATATCACATTGAAATGTCAAAATACTTCGCGTACGTGTCCTCGTGGAATTGCGCTATCATAAAACACAAGTAACATCTGATCGTGTGAACGGCGGTGACACATAAATGCGTGACACAACGCCAAAGAATATAGACGGGCATATCGTGAACTCTGTTGAAAATGACTCCATTGGGGCATACCGTGAAGCCTGTCGAAAATGACTCTATCGACGCACAACTCTGTTGATGCAGAAGTCTGTTTCCGCAAAACTCTGCCGACCCAGAACTCTATCGAACACAACTCCCTTCGACAAATATCCAAGTCGATAAAGTAGAAAACTATAGATTAAACGAAAAATGTATTTTC